>JAAAKE020002566.1:0-11274 GCA_010014785.2 Anisolabis maritima
TACAACATGCATATTAATGAAACTAACTTACCTTCATAAGCTTTAACAATGTCACTATCAATGAGATGAGTGCAATTGTGCACTTTTCTTCACTAGTGCCTTGTAATCAGGAATCATTTAGCTTGTCGTAACGCGTAATACGGACTCTAGATTTGTATCTTTTAGTTAAGATCTGAATTTTGACTTATTGAAGTTCATACATGAATACACTTGTTCACAAATATAAGCTGACAAAAAAAAAAATATTCCTAAATAATCTCGCAAGCCTTAGTTTGCTCTGCCCTAGAGCGAGGAGGAATTGCGCTGTTAGCGGGTCCAAAAAAAAGTGGAGGTGGGCCTGAAAAGCTTCAAAGGTCATAATATGTTAAACACAATATTTCTATCTTATCGAAAGAATAATTCAATTTTATTCAAAATGCATATCTCTAAATCAATTCACTCACTCCAAGTCATAAGGACAAAATAAATTTTATATAACACTTTATTTTAACTGTTTATTATTAGGACATTTTTTTAAAACTGTCTCACTAAACTTTTTCCGTCAACACGAATTTTCCTTTCTTTGTTTGTTAAATAAAATTTATAATTTCATATAACTAAAAAATTTATATAAAAAACCAAAGGCCCCTTCGAAATGTAATCCCAATCTCATGAAATGTTTATTAAAAAACATTTTTGAAAAATTAATAAATATTTAATGAAATTGGGACTAATAATTTTGGAGAAGCCTTTGATTTTGATATCTTTAATGGAAAATTTTTTGTGATTAAATTTTAATTTTTGAAATAATCCAAAATTTCTAGAAAATAAAACAAACGGAAAAAGTCCGTTGTTTATATTTTTGTAATTAGTTTATGTAAAATTTATTTTTTCCATATGTCATCGCATGGTTATGATTTAGAGTTCTAAATTTTGAATAAATTAAGGACACCCTGTTCACTAACTTATTTTACCTTTTTATTAGCCGGAGACAAGTGCAACAATCATCATGTTATTAAAGACAAGTATTGCCAAACCTCGGATGGGTGGTCCCAAGATACAAGAGTGTAGAAAGTCTCTCGGCAGTAATCGATGTACAATCTTTTAATTCTTGAACATATTTAAATTGAATAAATGGCCGAAAAAGAATATATATAAAAAAAAAATTAACCAATAGAGAATAAATTTTTTTTTAATTTATAACCAATTTGGTTTTAGAGGCATAATGAAAATAGATATATTGAAACAATATCTCAATCTCTATTTAACATTTTTTTTGGTATCTGAGGCTATTTAGACTTAATACTTATTTATTTATATTAATTGATTACCAATAGAATATAAATAAATTTTTTTCGCCCAGGATGTGAAGCGAACCTGATTTAAGGCGATCTCTGCCCCAAGGGATAGGGGCATAGATTGATTCTTTTCACTTTTGTTTCTCAGATCATTATTTCGAAAACAAGCAATCCTTGACGTTGCTTATCAGCAACGATCCTGGTGGCAGCTTTCTTTAGTCCGGCCTAATTCGCCGGATTATAATATCAAGTTTATTCTTATGTTTTACAATATTTTATTATGTTTTTCTTATTATATCCGTTTAATAAAGAAAAAAGATTTATTCTAATCTCTTTTATTAACATATTAGAGTATTAGTATTTTGTGTATTCAATAAAAAGGGATTTAACAGGGCCTGGAAATAAATAAATGTATTATGGCCGTAGTGGATCTTTGGAGATTTCGATGATGCCCTTGTCATTCCCTAGGGCCCCAACACGCCCTGAATTAGGGACGTTAGTACCCTAGAGGGGCTTAACGGTGTTTCGTCCCTTAGTTTTGCTTTGACTTCGATCGAGTTTGATTCACTTAATGGACTTCTTCCCACCGGCCACAAAACTATCATTTCCTATATTTTTTTCCCCATTTTTTTTATCCTATTATATTGTTAAAATATCTCGTAAATTTCTTTATTCAATCATTCAACGGCGACATTATTGCAGTTAACGAATCAATCACGAGAGCCTTTTGGTGCCTATAAAAGAAGCCAAGGGTTTTTTTTTTTTTGAGATTCTTAAAAATCATTATTATTAGGTCTATATTTATATTTTTTCTTTAATGGTCCATTCCTCATTCTACCGAAATTTTTTTTGTTTATTTACAAAATATAAATTATCAACAAATTAAAAAAAAAAAAACAAATAAGAAAATTATTCCAACAAAAAAATTTTTCTTTTAATATTTAAAAATGTGGTATATTAAAAAAATTTCTTTATAGGTTAGGTTAAGGCTGTCAAATCCGCGGCCCGCGGAATTTTTTAAACACGCGACTCTTTCTCTAAACTTAAAGTTAATAAATTATTTTCTAAGACAAAAAGATAGTAAAAAAAAATATCAAAAACGCATAATTTCTTCCCATTATTATTATTATTATTATTATTATTATTTCGGCATCTTGGGCCAATTACCGTCCCATTTATTTAAATTAATTATTAACCAATATAATATAAATTTTTGTCGCTCAAAACGAACGAGAAGCGAACCACTAACCTTTAGAACGTGGAGAGGGGCAGGTTTTCTATTATTTCTCATCTTACAAGTTACTTAATCTAAAACCTTAGAAAATTTCAAGATGCGCTCTCCGATCTCCTAGAAGTTGTATAGAAGTGGGCTAGCTATTTATTTTTTGCCAAAAATTTTTTTTGTTTAAAAAAACATTACCAAAATAAATTATGGGAAGGGAGAAAAAGAAAGGAACTAAGTTTTCAGGGCAATCTCATTTATTCGAATAGGAACGACGTTTCGAACTTGATGATGGTCCCACACTAGAACAGAAACTTCGCCTCTGTTCAAATAAATGAAATTGGCATGAAAACTTCGTTTTTTTTTCTTTTTCCCTCTTCCTGTATTATCTGGCTGGTCTTAGTCATATTCATTCTTATTCCAAGTATTTAATTCTCATCCTTTTTTCAAATGATTGGAGAAAAATTTCAAGCCAAAAATACATTTATTTTCGTTTTAAAGTAAGAAAAAAAGATAAATTTAAAAATTTTAACTGCTGAGCTCTTTGTACCAAGTTTTTAAATAACCCTCAGGATAATTATCTAATTAGAAAAAAATTTATCTTTAGTCTTTTATTCGTTCTATCATCATTTTCTCTGATTGATATTTATTATGATTCACCTCCCCTCTCCCTCCCTCTTTCTCTGTCCTGATTCATCTGTTGATGATGGAATAACTAAGTGCACACTAAAAGCAGAGGAATCTAATGCTCCTTTGGAAATTATCCTGGGGCATGTCGTTCTAATGATGTTCTTTGTATGTGCGTGAGGGGCTTTGCCCCCTTTTGACTACGCCCCAGGGCCACCGCCACCTCTCACCCTCACCGGGCTTTTTGATTTAGGCTAATAGCTGTGGTGCTTGGTGAATTGGTGAGCAGCAGTCAAGTCACCTACCTACCAAAGCCTGCCTTTTACTAATCTCTAGCCCCCTATATGTAGAATCATTAAATCAATTGAAAAAGATCAATTAATTAAATTTTTCTTTGAAAATAAATTAAAAGGTGGAACTGTTTAATATAAATAAATATTATTTATTGATAAACGAAATGATATCTTTTAATTGTTTCATTATTAATCTTTTCAACAATCTATCTTTGTAAGTAATTTAATTCCTAGTTGAAGTATAATCATTTTCATTAAGTTCCATGTTTGATAATAAATAAACTTTGTTCCCGCATTAATAATCATCTTCTTCAGGACAGTATTCTAATATTTTTTGAATATTATTAGACTTATTTCTTGTCTAATTGTGTGTATTATTAAACGTCATCTATTTCCTATTATTACATACACTAAATTACAATATTAAATTCCATTCCCTGCGTTTTTTATGTCTGATTAATTAATTTAATAATTTAACTATGCATAATTTTGTCCAATTTACAATCTATTACTCTAAGAGATTAATAATTTCAAAATTTTTTCATACAAAAGTTACCAAAAAAAAGTTTATAACATCGGTTCCCAACCTTTTTCTTTCGCGGTCTACCAAACGGTATAACATTTTTTTTGCAGACCGTCAAGGTAAAAAATTAAAGAAAAAATTTTTTACAAAATAAATAAATAAACTTTTACATTGAACTCAACGAATACCACCTTAAATAAATAATATCCATTCATTCTTTATAATAACATATGTAAAAATTTGAAGTGTTCGGGACAAAATGTATTAGTAATAAGTCATATTCGTGTTAAGAACTTAATTTAAATTATAATTTCTAAATGGTGTTTTTTTCTGCGGACCGGCAAAAATTTCCCGCCCGTGGATATCATTGTTTTATAACAATTCCTAGATGGGATTTATTTCGCTAGAATTAATAAATAGTTTATGAGATATTTTGTTTTTCAAGTTTGAAATTCAAACCAAGCAGTACTTCGTTTGGATCAATTGTTATCATATCGAGAATTTTTTTTCTGATAATAACCGAAACGGTTTTTATTTATCTAGAGGCTCATCCTTTGGCTGCCTACATCTGGCTAATCACATAATAAATATTAAATATTCTGTCAGAGATAGGCGAAAAGGGAAGAAGTCAGCTAGTAGGGTAGCCTCTATCGAAATAAAACTCACAAAATATGACTTTAATTAGATAAAGTCATCATCAGTTATTAGAGCTCTTTTCAGCATCTGCGGCCATTTAAACTCTGTCCTTATTTATTTAAATTAATTGGTAGCCAATGTAATTTAAATAAATTTTTGCTCAGAACGGGAAGCGAAAGTCAAAATTGGAACGATATCAATACCTCCCTTACGGTTGCAAAAAAATTATTTTCCTTCCGGGGACTCCCGTCTCTATTTACGCAATTTAAAAACCATTCATCATAACTTATTCATTATTCTTTCCAATCACATCTTCGAAATATTTATATTCATATTTTATCAAATGCATTTAATTTACTTATTCATTTAAAAAAAGTTTTCATATTCAAATTTTTTTTTAATACATCATGCTTCTTAGTGTTTATCTATCAATCAAAAAACATGTGTGAATAGGGAAAATTAAAAAAAAAATTGAATGATGGAAATTTGAAATCCTCCAATTGAATTGATTCAGATTATGTAAATTAGTAAAATTAATAAAGCTCCCCTTCCTCTCGGGGATTTTGGTAGAAGGGTGCCGATTGCGATGCAAAACACGGGTGGGATGGCTTTTGGGTGTTTTGGCACCCTATAGGGTGCAACAGAAAAGCCAAAATCAGAATCACGGCTTTTCTTTTCAATGTATGTTTGGGGGAGAGCCTAATAGAAATTGACAAAAAATGGAAATCTTTTGGCCTTCACAGTTTTAGAGTCTGGGTTTCTGGAATTCTAAGACTAAAATTAAAAATATGGAAATAATGAGATCCTCTCTTAACTTCTTAAGACTCAAATTAAACGTTAAACGAGTCAACTTTGATTAAAATATGACTCACATAAGTTTTTTTTTTTTTAATTAAATTTTGCTCGCCGTCTTTCCATTTTAAAACAAGTTCATTAAAAATAGGGTTATTTAAAAATTACAGTTTAGAAATTGTAAGATTGAAAATTTTAATTGTTGTCTGTAATTTATGAAGTTGTTATTATAACAAGAATTTCTTAAAGTTGTAAGAAGAAATTTGTTGTTGTATAGTGATTATTATTAAATATATTATATTGCTAATCATGATCTTCCCTATTATAAGAATTTCTTAATAGTAATTTGAATACAATTTTTTTTTTAGATACATTTATTTGATTCCTCTATTTTTTACGAGAAAATTCACAATTTAATTTATTTAATAATACTTGTAAAATACTGATTTCAAAAAATTAATCTTCCCTTTTAGGAAATTATTTCAATCCCAGAGAGATAGAATTTCATTGAATTCTAAATTATGAGAATTATAAAGCAATTAAATTGATTCCAAGTAAAGTTAACAGTACAGTAGGGCTACGAACGTATATGTATATCTTGACCAGATGTGTTTATAAACTGTATCTTGAAAAAGACTATATTAGTTTATGGAATTTAGGAAAGCGATTTCAGATCTCATTTAGAAAAAATAAACGATGGATTTGGGAAGTATTATTTCCAAAGGAACCTCTGTACAAAGCCTGGGTTTCATCTTTGAAAGAGCGAATCATAAATTCATGCATCCCGACAACATGAATATAATATAGACGAGATGTGAAGAAATAGCAATTTTAGTATTATATGACTATTATTTTTATTGATGACATCACATTTTTAAGAGAGAAACAAATTATATTGCTAATTTGAATTTTCGTCGCCTTCAATTTTCCAATCAACAAGCGAATTTATATATTAATAATTACTTAAACCCCTATCTGTCAGCGTTGATTGTTATGTTATTATTAGATAATTTTTCTATTTTTGAGCCAACTTGTAATTATTATTATTAAAAAATAATTTGAATAATTAAATTTTTTATCTCAAATATTTGCAAATGAATTGAATTACAACATATTAATTAAGTCCTTTTTATAAAATAAAGGGATTTAATAATTATTTCACGAATTATCATTGAAATCAATTATTTTGATTGCATTATCTCCCGACCCGATAATTAATTCATTGATTAATTCCGTTGTTATTGTTCTTGTTTATTCTCGAGAGAGAGAGACTTAACTAAATTTGTTTCCATTGCATATAACAATGTGACAAAAGTGGGATTAAGTCTTGGACTCTGTCCCTTAAAGCAGAGGTAGAGGTTTTACTTCATGAGAATCTGGTTCGCTTCCCGACCTGAAAGATAAAATTTTATTGGCTACCAATTAAATTATGTCGGTAAAAAAGACTTGGGCCTACAAGAGCGATATGTCTGAATGAAGTTTTTTTTTAACACATTGTGCTTCTTCTCCTCTATTAAAAAATATTTGTTCTTTGTTTATTGTTTGCAAAAAATAAAATCATAACGTCATCTTCCCCTTAACGTTATTTATATTTTAAAACCTATTTACTTAAAATATTTTTATCACGTATTTTCACATTAGCTCTCTCTCTCTCTCTCTCTCTCTCACACTCACAGAGGAGGTTACTTTATAATACCTATTCCTCCACCCTCCCCCCGGCATTTCTTATCAAGACCCACTTGCGTTGTGGTTTTATATTTCTTCAACTTTTTTAAGCCGCCCCTGCGCCTGTATCCGAGATAACGTGATAAACCGACTCCAGCAAGCCTAATGAATAAATAATTAAACTGTTAATGAATGGAGTGCGTTGATGAGACCACAAACTATGTATAGCCTTCTCCTTTGATGATGAGAAGACTTGTTCCTTATTTGGTCAATGACTTCCTTCTTCTCTTTCTCTCTTCTAATTAAAAACAATTGAGTTCATATAGACCATCTGATTATTTAATTACTACAATATTAGAATTGTATTTTCTATTCATATTTGATTAATAATATTTTATCAGGCTCCTGTCATTTAGAGCAGAGAGATAAAGCTCTTGCTTTTTGATATAAAGGTCACTTGCCGCCCTGATCAATAAATTGGCTAATATTAATTTAAATAAATATATATATGAAGTCTATATGGCATTTTGTCATTTCAATATCTGGGACCATATTTATAACTTTTTTGGATTAGAAGACATCACACATTCAGTTGCTTCATCTCCTCGGAGTAAAATTTTATAATAATTTTCTTAAAAAGTTAAAAAAAAAAAAAAAAGTTTTTGTTAAATTAAAATTTATTTCAAATATTTTTTATAAGAATTTAAATTTTAATCAACTTAAAATAGATGATGGCTGGAATTGAAAAATACTTAAAATCTACTTTTTTATGAATCATTATTGAAGAGAAAATCAAAATTTTCAGTTCCGTTCACATTCATTGTTTACCACATTTTGAACTTTTAAAGAGGATTATTAAAATATTTTTACTCGAAGTTCAGTGAGTTTATCTAATCCAAAAAATTTATTTTATTTCATAATGTTTCCCCTTTATATTACTTTAAAAATTCTCTTAATTTATAATCACTTAAATAAAAGTTTTGTTGCATAAAAAAGTAAATTTTAAACTTTCATTTCAAAAGTTTCAATCTCCTAAGAAAGTTTATTTTGTAAAAAAAAAAAAAAAAAAAAAAAAAACCAAAAAACTACGAAAATATCTTAAACTTAATCAGCTTTTTTTTTTTTTTTTTTTAATATTAATATATCTTTAGTATTTGAGATATAAATTAAAGGAAATTGACTCATTAACATCGAACTTGATTCAAAATTAATATCCGAACGGAACTCTAAGGCAGCTCAAAGCTAAAACATTGAATCATATCATCATTTAGTTTCGATCCATTATTTATTTAGACATTTCTTTTTTTTAATAATAATAAAAAAAAAAAAATTTCGAGATCTTTACTTCTAGACAAGCCTATAGCCAGATCTAGCCGCTCAAAATGATCAGATTTTCACCATACATCTACAGGGAAAAATATAGCGCAAAAGAAATCGTTGCGTTGTGAAATTTTTTGGAAAATTTGATATTCTATGAAAAAAGATCGAATAAAAAATTATTCTTTTAATATAATATATTATTATTTAATATATTTTTGAGCTTGACTTCGTGGTAATATCTGCTTGCTTCTAATTTATATTATTTTTATTTTCTGCAAAGGCTAATCTATGGATCTAATGAGGTGTTATTAAAAATTCTTTTAATTTAATATAATTTAAACTATCTTTTTTGTAATACAATATAAAATATATATGAAACAAAAGCCCCGGTCCCTTGTTGTAGAGCATGAAGTCTAGCCTCGCACACCAAAGGTTATTGATTCGCTTCCCATCCTGAAAAAAAATTTATTTAAATTATATTGGCTTCCAATTAATTTATATAAATAAGAACGGAGTCTAAATTGTCTCAGATGACCAAAGACTAAAAAAAATTTAGAGAGAGGAGTTCTCATTTAGTCAAAATAAACAAAATTTATTTTTCTATTAACGTTTCGAACGCTGGTCTTTTTCATTACTGCCAAATGTCAAATGAAAATTACGATATTGTATAAGATATAATAATTTTTGTCTTTAATTTTGTCAATAAAATCTATAATTTTCAATTAACATTGTCCTGAAGAAGAAGCGAAACGTTAAGAGAATTATAAATTTTTATATATTCCTCCTCTTCATCTCAATTTCAAAAACTACAGCAAAAAAAATTCTAAAAAAAAAAAAAAGTTTAAATTAATCAACCACTTGAAATAAAAGTACTAACCTAAGACGAATAGAAAGACCAATTGCAAAAAGTTTACTAAAATTGTAATTTTTATTAGTAATGCTTCTAATAATAAAATTTAATAGTATGCTGTGAAGATCATATTAATGTTCTATCCATCTCTCTTTAACTTTTGGCAACGGATCTCAAATCTGCACCTGAAAGCGGAGCTTTGATGGACGTGCGCAGTATAAACATTTCAGTCACGTTTATTTAGATATGTTAAACAACCCGAGCAACATGCCGATTTAGATTTTGGAGCACTTTAGAACAATAAATAATGTTATTAGATTGTATGTTTAACGACCCATTTAACACCATATATTATAATTAGGTATTTTTATTAATTGCTCTAAGAAAATTAAGAATCATTCATGGAATTTATTCCCTTTGTTTAAGTCTTTTTCGACACCTGAGGCATTTTAAACCTCTTCCATATTTTATTATTATAATAATATATATATATATATAATTGAAGGCCAATATAATTTAAATAAATGATCTTTGATTATTAATTCCATCATAATATAGGTCCTTAGGCAACTATGAGGAGAGAGAGTAGCTGCGCCACGTCCTCTGGAAGAAGAATTCCCTCCTAAAAAAGTTATATAAAAAGGATTAGTAAAGGCGAAAGACATCCGGTTGTCAAATTTGCACGGGAATTGACCATAGATCCAAAATCCGGCGAGTGGGCCCAATGCACCAGAGGTAACTAAACTGAGAGTTTTTTTTGTATGGCTTGAGGGTTTTTATGTCGTTAAAGTTTTTCCTTCAAAAAATATATATAAATAGGCGGGAAGCAATCAATTACTCTCCATTAAACGAGACCTCTACTTCTGCTCCAAGGGCATCCTTTGAAGTTGAAATTTATTTTATTTTTTTTAAACTGAAGTTTATGAATTGGTCTAAATCATAATTTCTTAAGGTGTGAGTCGCGAGTCGATTTTTTAGTGGGATGTAAAAACTACTTTTAATTTAATAAAAATAATAAAATAATAATAATTTTATTTAAATGCAAAAATATGCATTAATATTTTGTTTTTATAGCTGTTCATACACACAAATAAATTAAAGATATGTTCTGTAAATATAATACCTCCGCATGCAATGCCATACATGTATACTTAAATAGGACTAAAGATTTTTTTATTCTTTATAGTCCTCACTAATGAAAAGTTTAAAACCTAATCTAAAATTTTGACTAACTCTCTGTTTAATATCCATAGTTTGAAAAGCATCGTTTTGCAGACAGTAGAATTCTGATATGTTTCGAATGTTTCTCATGTCTTTGAGTACCGTTGCTTTAATTGCTTTAAAAAAAATTTTGATTTTTTTTTTTTCGAGAAAAGTCTTTAAGCATAAAATCCGTCAAGTTGTAAAAAAATCATTCTCCGATTGGTTGATCCTGCACTGATGGCACACACCAAACTCTATAGCCGGTTTCGAGTTTTCTAGCCCATTCCCGGTGCACTTTTTTTTTTTTGGGAGTGAGACACGTCACCTCTCTTCGACCCTCTCCCATTCACCACTATGTCGGAAATTTTGTTTTGAATGCGGGGACATTATATTTTTGTGAGGGATAATCTTTTTTACTAAAAAAAAATTATCTTTATATAAGCCTGATTCTCGTTTGGGGATTATTAAATAGTTTGTGCCTTCCCCAAAGGCTCCTTTGTAATACAATAAAATTGTTCTTCTCTCTCTTGTTTTAAAGTCTCCTTGCTATCTGCAAAAAGGTTTTCTTCCTCTGGCTTAAAGACGTTTGTTGATATCTCCATATTATTATATAATATATTTGATATTTGGAAGAGAACGCATTTCTGGAGGGATAATACGTGTATATATATATATATAAAATTGCAACTAGTTAACTTTTTTGAAAATGTTTAAAGGAAAATGAACGAATGGAAAGTAAAATAATTAAACCTTAAACGGTAAAATAATTTTTATAATCCACTTTTATTTAAAAATTATTTTCACGTAAGAGAAAACAGGTTTAACTATATGATAAAAAGCGTTGACTACGGATCTCGTTTTATAGG
>JAAAKE020002599.1:0-11272 GCA_010014785.2 Anisolabis maritima
TCGGCTGGGGGTTGGTAGGTGGTGAGGGCGGGGATGGTTTTTTTCCGGAAGGAGGGGGTGGGGGGGGGTAGACAAAAAAAGTTTGGGAATCTATGTTCTAGATATACAACAGGGATGAGTGAGTTTTGCCGTTGTAGTCGAGCGTCCGATGGTCTGGTGCAAAGAAATAACACCGATGCCCCGGATAGGCTGGAGATCCTGCGTTCTACTCCCGGGGGCCATGGGTTGTACGATCCATCAACAAATATATTCTCACGAAATATTTTTCAATATAATCATGACTACGTCAAGTCCGCTACAAGACATATATTGAATACTAATACCTAATTCAAATTAATAGATTTTACTTATTATTTATTTTATTTTTATTCAATTGGTATGCAAATCATTCAATAATAAATATATTAAATATTAAGAGCTCTGATCTAAGGGTCAGAGGCTTAATTATAAATTCTTTGGATAAATATAGTAAATTAAAAAATAATAAACCCATCCATTCAAGTTCATTTAAGTAGCTTTTGGAATGATGTCTATATATGTTTGGATATGTATGTTTGTGATAATAGAGAAAGTAACAAGATCGCAAAAAAATAGTTATCGAGACTATTTAAATACTTTTTTATTTTAATATTACCTATTCAGAGAAACTCTATATTAATATCCTTTAAACATGAATTTGTAGTTTCGCAGACAATTTTTGTGATGGATAACACCTGAGAAACTTGTAGAAGGCACAATCCCAAGCGAAACGTTATACTCAAAAGGTCAAAAGGATAGAAAAAAAATCACAGCACTGTAGGGTGCTGAACTTTAATTTCATTCCTAAATAATAACATTCAAGCCTTCAAATAATTAAATATTAAGTATTTATATGTAGTATATGAAGAGGTATCGATATGTATAAAGCCCTAGGCCTATATGATACTTTAAAAAATGCCTTTTTAATTCAATACAATAAAATACTCATTTCTTTTGAATAATATTCTTTAGTTTTATCTAAAATATTTTTGTATTATATCACCTACTGTGAGAGATGTTAATAATTAAGATTAAAATGACCTAACGACACATTTAGTATAGTAGTGAAAAACTCACTATAATATATATGGCCTTTAAAAAATGTGTAAGATCAAAATTGCAGAAGAAAAATTCCCAATTTAGGAGTTAAAAAACAAAAATCTGGTATAAGTAAACGCACATTACACAAGTTTCTCTTCTGTTAAGATACAGAAAGTTGAATGATGTGCTGTCAGATCTTTTTCATCGAGCCTCCTCCTAGATAGCCATTCAATGTACAGCCAATTTAATCAATAGTTAGTTAGAGTTAGTTTAAGAGTAAAATCACAAAAAAAAAAAAACATACAAGAGTAAAGTGAGCCCCAAGAGGAGGGAGTAGCTAAGACAGATAAGCTGGCGGCAACCACCTAAACCTTACTTAACCTAACCTAAGTTGAGCCCCAAACAATTTTGGGGTTTACAGGGTTAATACACTTCAAAGATCATTTATAAATAATTGTTTTATGAATTTTAATCAAATTCGTTAGAGCAAATCTTGAGAAAATCCAAAAAACTAAAAAAGTACATCAATAAAGTACTAGTACCCGTTGGCCAATTTTATTTAAAAGCTTCGAGGTGCATGCGATGAGGGAATATAGCTTAAATATAAAATTTCAACCTTAAATGTTTTTTTCATTTTGAGAAATTTTGTTCACACACAGAAAGACAGACCATTTTGCAAGACTCATTTTTTTAGACTCAGGGGACCTCAAAACGTGTATTTCCGTTGAAATCTCGACATCGATTTTTTTAGCGATCGCAATACTTTCTCCCTATATATATCATAATAATATACCAGGTATAGTTAAGAGAAAGTAAAAATGGGTCTACCAAAATGGTATGTCAGTGTGTGTGAACATTAAATTTAAAGTTTGGTATTCTGGTCGCATACACATTGAAGCTTTTCAATCAAATTGGCCAAAGAGTCAAAAATTCTCTCAAAAGATTTTGATTAAAATTCATAAAACAATTATTTATCAAATTTTCTTTGAAATGTATTAACCCTTATCCGCTCAAAAATTGTTTGGGGCCCACTTTACTCTTGAAGTGTTAGGTTTTTTGTCATTTTCTCTTAAACTATTTTAATGATTTTGATTAAAATGGCTGAACATATAATTAATTAAATAATTAGATGATCATTTTGCATCTCAAAGTAATGTAGGCCCAAAATTTAAGATTTTAAGAATACCATAGAAAATATAGAATACCATAGAAATATGTGAACTTATTGCTATAGTAAAATAAAAGAAATATTATTAATTCCAATTGTTCGTCTCGAAGTTAGATTATAAACTAGATTTAATCTCAATTAAATATTCTTTAATATTTTATTATTTCATTATCAATTATTATTATTATTAACCTTGTATTATTTTATATTTAATATTTAGAAATAGGTTTATTGTACATTAGTTTTACTGAAATGGGTCGAGACTTTCAGGGTCGCAAATGACCAGACGGTCCTTTTAGCTATTATGCGCCAATAAAAGGTATGCGCCTAAGGGACAGATGCACCTGCCAACTTGCGGTTTCTCCAGTCATAAAAGTTGGGACCGCCCTGTCATCCGGGAAACCCAAAAAACCGCACGTGTTCCGTCCCCCGTCCCCCTGTCTGGGGATTCCTAAAGATAAAAAATCTAAATGGAAAGTCCAGTGGAAATCCCTCCACTCTTTCTCCCCATCTAAAGTCCTATATAAGGGCCGTTGAAGCCAACGATTAATCAGTCGACAAACAGCCTAGCAAAAGCATTCGACTCGGGAGTCTTGCCTCCATCATCTCGGCAGCGAAGTCCCTGCTTCCTTGAAATCTACACACACCATGAGCCATCTACGCTACTAGCAGAAGCTCAATGGAGCCATGCCTCCAGTCATTCAGAACCCCGCTCTACATCAACGAGACACTCGAACTCTCGGTAAGCGGCTACATCTACCAAGTAGTCAAGAAGCATTAACGCATCATCACAAGCCTTCACGATTCTTTCCCCATTACACGCCCTCATTCATCCCTCTCGACCTTCTCTACATCATTATTATTAGGTATTATTTAAGCTTACATTTTAGACTTATATTTTAATTTGTTACTCATTCACTTCATCCCCCCTCCAGTTTTGAGTTTTCTTACACCTATTTTTGATAATAAATCAAATTCAATTGTCAATTTAATTAATTTAATTTAATTTTTTATAATATTAATAATTGATTAATACAGATAGATTAACGAAAAAACTCTAAAAATAAAACCTAATATAGTATAAAATTTTGAACCGACTACCTAGGGGGCCGGAGGCAAAAATGTGTTTTGACAGCAGAACACACAATTTTCCTAACTTAGGTAAGAGAAAGTTGCGTGATGTGCCGCCGTCACACCAGATTTTTTCGATATCTACTATTATTAAACCAACTCTTGTATATAAAAGTTTGGGGAAAAAAAAATCTATTATTTTTTCGTTTATTTCAAGGCTTTATTTAACATATTGGGTGTACAAATAAGTTTTGAGGGTTTTTTTGTAACTGAACTTTTATTCAGGGAAATTGGAAGAATGTATTTTATTCAAAGTATTGTCCATCGTTAGCTACGACTTTTCCCCATCTTTCAGGTAGCATACGGATTCCGCGTTTAAAAAATTCCTCGTCTTTTGAGGCGATCCAAGAACCGACCCAATTTTTGGCTTCTTCGTATGAAGTGAAGTGCTGCTCGGCCAAGCCATGAGTCATCGACCGGAACAAGTGGAAGTCGGAAGGAGCAATGTCTGGTGAATACGGCAGGTGGGGTAGGACATCCCATTGAAGCGCCTCCAAAGTTTCCTTGACGACTTTTGCAGCATATGGTCAAGCGTTGTCGTGCTGAAAGATCACTTTATCATGTCTGTTGGCATAATGAGGGCGTTTGAGCTTCAATGCTCGGCTCAATTGCATCAACTGTTGTTTGTAACGTCCCCCAGTGATGATTTCGTAAGGCTGGAGTAGCTCATAATAGATCAGTCCGAGCTGATCCCACCAGATGCACAGCATCATTAGCTTCTTGCTATGAATATTCGGTTTGGCCGTTGAAGTTGATGCATGGCCGGGCTTACCCCACGATTTTCTGCGCTTTGGGTTGTCGTAGTAGAACCATTTTTCGTCCCCCGTCACGATTCGATGCAAAAACCCCTTCCGATTTTGCCTTTGTTCGCACGTGAAAAAACGGCCTTCGACATCTCTTGGCTTAAGTTCATACGGAACCCGATTTCCTTGTTTTTGCACCATACCCATGGTCTTGAGACGCTTTGAAAACTCTCAAGGTTTTAGCGAGCTCATCTTGAGTTTGGCATGAATCTTGGTCCAATAACCCTTCCAACTCAGCTTCTTCAAACTTTACTGGCCTTCCTTCGCGTTCTTTGTCGCTGGTGTCAAAATCGCCACTTTTAAAACGCCGAAACCAGTACTCACATGTTTTTATTGATGGAGCATGTTCCCCATATGCTTCACACAGCAATCAATGTCCATCAGCTGCACTTTTCTTCAAATTAAAACAAAAAAGAAGCGCTTCCCGCAAATTTTGTTTTGTTGGTACAAAGGTTGACATGGTTTGAGCACAAAGAAAGTTTGTTGTTTACACTTCAGCGAAATGAAAGACTGATTTTTAGAGGGAAATGATGACGCTTTAACATGAATATAGTTATAAGATTCTCCTATAGGATGATTTTATCGACATTTTCGACGACAACAGGCACAGGCCTACCTGTGCGAGGTGCATCTTTAACATCAAAATTACCGGAACGGAATCGACGAAAACAAAATTGCGTGTGATTGGCTATGACAGTATCGGGACCATAAACACCATACCGTCTGGCTTGCATTTTCGCCTTTATCGAAGTAAAATTGCAAAATATACATCACGAGGTATATATCACTACAATCATCTAGCGAAAAAATAATGGATTTCTTTTTCCCCACCCTATTGTATGTATGTTATTTATGTAAATTTTTCCTCGAATACAGCTCTAACGATTTGGATGAAATTAGAGTGTGAGGAATCAATTGCGATATGTCTATTCTTTGGAAAAATATTAATATATTTCGAGTGTTTGTTTCGTGGAACCTATTTTTTACGAATGATTTTATCTTGACTCTGATGAAGATAGACAATACATGTAAACGTCTGGTAGTTGAAAAATGCTTCATTAAGATCTATGGCCATAGAGCTCTCAACTATCAGAACGATAGCAGAGGACTTAGTAATTGTTATGTCTATTTCACAATATCCTGGGTGGTGGTGATCAGATTGCATAAAAAAATTATAATATTCAATTGGGCCAATTATAATATCTGGCAATATTATAAAGTGCAAAAACTTTCTAAATAATAACATGTTTATATTAATATAATTTTCTTGGGGTTAAATAAATGATTTAGTTAATAAGATCTGTTTTTTATATTTATATTATGGGGTTAGTGATCTCATCAAGATCGTTGATTCCCAATATTTATTTTATTTACTTGTATTAGATAAATAATTTTTATTCATTCTGAAGAGTTCGCCATATCGGTGCTGATGAGCATTATTTTATCTATGTACACTTTATAGGGTGTTAAAAATTATTAAAAATATATAATCTTATGTATCTATATATATATATATCCAGCTATATATGTGATTCATAAGCCTAAGTCAAAAAAAAAAAAAAAAAACTACTTTGTACGTGGACCTGACCCGCTACATTAATGGCACCCGAACAGGGATACAAATGATATAAATAATATTGTTTATTAAATTCATAAATAAGTTCGCAAATTTAAAATGGAGATTTGTCTTCCGAGCAGCGCTCATCTTTGCTTACATCACAAAGAGAACAGCTGTTTGCTGAGGCCTCTTACTCTTATAGGGAAGAAACTTGGATCTTTAACTAAACAAAATTTTAACTCATTTCAGTCATATTTTAAAAGGTTATCTTCTCTCGAGACAGAGTTTAAAGATGTCCAGTATCGAATTAATATCTATAACGCATCCTGTTCTAACCCTAAAGATAAAATCGAGGCGATCCAATCTTATACTAGATTTATGGAGTTAATTCTCGTTGCGAAAGGTAACTAATAGGATAACTCGCCTTCATTAACTAATAAATTTCTAAACTACCAATATTTTCGGGTAATTTGGAGGAATGGTGCTTATATTATTCTTTATTTGTTAATGGAAATATTTTGTTAACTTATATAGAAAAATTTCAGTACTTGAGAACTTCCCTTTGAGGGGATGCTCTAACAGTTATCTCTGACTTTCAATTGAGTCCCAATAACTACCTTTTGGCATTATCTGCCCTTGTTAATCGGTACCAGCATACCTGACGGTTGGGAAGTCTATATTTGTCAAAGATAACCCAATATAAACCTTCTAACGAACCTTCGTATATAAACCTTAAGAGGTTTTTAAATACTCACGTTAACAATTGCAACGCCCTTAAAGCATTTAATATAAAAAATCTGTCTGATTTTGTTCAATTTCATTTTTCGTTAGAAAACTTAGACCGGGAAACTAGGCGGGCCTTTGAAATCAAATATTCAGATAGGGGAATTCCTTCCTATCAGGATCTAATTGAATTTGTTACCTCTAGGTGTAGATTAGCTGAACTAATGGGCGAGTATAATAAATTGTCGGGTCGACAGCCATCTTCAATTAAACCGCAAACTTCTAAATCTGGCCCATCCTATACACATAGTGTAGAATTCACTTCTAAAGCACAAAAGAGCTCGAACCCGAGTTCTCTCCCCGAAAGCTTATCAAAGATAAATAAATAGAATTCTAATGCATTAACTTGTTGGAATTGTGATGACCCGCATATCTACTCAAAATTCGGAAAACCTTTGAGTAGATTCTGCTTTCGATGTGGCAAATCTGGGGAAATTGTATCTACTTGCCCGGATTGTAATCAGAAAAAGAAAAAAAAAAGGGGGGGGGGAAGAAGGAGGTCGCTCTAACCACCCCATCATTTAATGACCTTCAAACTCAGATTTACCAGGAGATATAATTGGATCAGTATGTGATCAAGATCCTATTGAAAAGTGGTTTTTTCCGCTATTAAAGCCCGGATCAGTAGGAGATTGTGGAGCGAGTTTGTAGGCACTAGTCGATATTGGTTCAAGTCATATATTGGAAATAAAGGACTTTCGAGTATATCAAATTGGAATAGTAAATTAATCTCGGTACCTAGCTTCACGGCAATAGAAACAAATGGATGACAGTATTCAATAAATAATGCATATATAGTACCTGTGCAATTAGCGGAAAGGACTACAAATGTCACTTTATATCACCTACCTGATTTAACTATGCCTGCTATTTTAGGATTGGATATAATTCTAAAATTAGGAATAAACTTAGGGGCGGATTCGACCTGGTGGTTCAATGACAATCTTGAAAGTAAGCAGTTTGACTCAGACCCACCGACTCTGAGGAGATTCTTGGGAATGGCTGGATGGTACAGAATTTTCTGAAGGACTTCTCTACCTTAGTATCCCCATTGACCCAAGTTCTAAAAAAAGAATATTAAATGGAGGTGGGAACAACTTCAAGCTGAGGCCTTTGCTAGGCTCAAACATCTCCCTACGGCACCCATACTGAGTAGACTAGACTTTACTCAACCCTTCACTCTCAAT
The DNA here is from genome assembly GCA_010014785.2 of Anisolabis maritima. Taxonomy (NCBI): domain Eukaryota; kingdom Metazoa; phylum Arthropoda; class Insecta; order Dermaptera; family Anisolabididae; genus Anisolabis; species Anisolabis maritima. The sequence goes on from JAAAKE020002599.1 coordinate 7,690, forward strand.
TGAGATGATAGCAATGTAGGATTGGGTTCAGTATTAACTCAGGTCCAAAATTGAAAGGAAAGAGTAATAGCGTACAGCTCACGAACTCTTACTTCTAATGAGAGAAATTATTCCGTGACGGAGAAGGATCGTCTAGCCGTGTTGTGGGGAATTACTAAACATCATCACCATCTCGAAGGCTACCGATTTATCGTAGTATCTGATCATTCCAGTCTGAAATGGCTCCTGAATCTGAAAGATCCTACGGGACAGTTGGCGAGATGGTCTCTTTAGTTCCAACATAACTTCGAGATAGTTTACTGAAAAGGAACTACTAACATAGTGGCAGATGCCCTTTCAAGGATTCCTGAAGGAGAAAATGTACATGCGGTAATGAACGAAAAAGTACCTGAAGACTCTTGGTATGAGAAGAAGGTTGCCAAAGTTTTGGAGAACATGGAAGCTCATGCAGATTGGTTGGTAAAGGACGGAGAACTTTACTTTCATAAAGTGTGCCATCAAAAAGAGGATTTAGAAGAGCAGAATGACAGATGGAAATTAGTGATACCTAGACCAGTAGAAAGCGGCTATTAAACGAGTGCCACGATAAGGAAAAGGCGGGACACTTAGGGATAGTCAAAACCCATTGGAGGGTAGCTCGATTGTATTATTGGCCGGGAATGGAGACATTTTTCGTTACGTAGGGAATTGCTCGATTTCTCAAAAAACTAAGCCATTAAATACTCCCTAGAGGACTTATGAACGAACGATACGTTCAGGCATCTTGGCAATGTGTCGCTGCAGATCTCATGGGCCGATATCCGAGAAGCAGCGAAGGAAATACTTATCTCTTAGTATTTCAAGACGTATTTTCTCGTTGGGTTGAGTTAGTATCAATACGTAGGGCAACTAAGGAGGTGATTATAACAAAATTTCGTTCAATAATCCTCAACTGGTACGGAACCCCCTTCACGTTAATCACTGACAACGGCAGCAATTTCGTGAGTTTGAAAATGAAGTCCTTAAGCGATTCCTTAAAGTTCAATCATATTAAGATACTTTTCTATCATTCCCAGGCCAACCCTGTCGAAAGATCAAATAGGAACGTTAAGAGGAGAAGGAAAAGAGCATAAACAATGGTATCATCATTTGGAGAGTTTCAATTAGCCCTAAACTCAGTAAAGCAGGATTCCACTAAATATTCCCAAGCCTTCTTAAACTTTGGAAGGGAATTAAGAACAGGAAGTGTTCTAAAACCCAATAACATAGAAGTTGATGGTGAAAGTTTAGGAACCAATGGGGTATAAGAATGGAAAAATTAAAAGAATTATCATCTAGTGGAGGAAATGTTAGGGAAAGCAAACCAATCGCAGAGGAACTATTACAACTTAAGAAGAAGGAAAGATCCGTTTAAGATTGGGGACAGGGAGCTGAAGGGGACCTTCTATCCCTCGTCAAACGGTAGTAGGGTAGCATCGAGGTTATACTCGAAATACGAGGGTCCTTATGAGGTAGTCGCTGTAAGTCGTAGCGGTTGTTGTCGTCTAAAAGACTTGAATGAAAAGCCGATAGAAAGTTGGCATTCATCAAAATTAAAGTCATTCTATTTCGAAAACTCGTGAGAGGATCTCCGTCGCTGGGGGGGGAGAATGTTACATTACATGTGTTAGATTCGCTCCGGTTAATGGTGCCATGTGTAGGAACCACTCGTCTCAATGGACTCAAGAGAAGCGAAATTGGAGTGGGGATATATAGGGAGAGAAAGACGACTCGAGAGAGAGACTAACCATTGTTTTTTTTCTTACCTTGTCTGGATTATCACTTGCATTATCGAATTTTTTTATTATTTTGTTATATTTACTTTTTAAGCCATCTCAACTAGGTTTCCGAGAAATCCGGTTGAGAAAATATTCTCTCGAATATTCAAAGTGGATCTTCTCGAATAATCCTTTTTATCCACTTTAAATATATATGTTCTTAATACTTATTTTTATCTCATTAAAATTAATTTTTTAACAAAAGTTTTTGAACTGCAAGGACAATTATCAGTCAACAAATAGGTGTTACATGTTTGCATTTGTCTTACATAAATTTGTAAATACTTGTATATACATATATATTTAGAACTTTGCAAATCATTATATTAATAGTTATAAATTGATAATTAATTTTTGAACATATATATATATATATATAAATTAAAATTGATTCTAGTTCTAATAATTATTTTATAATTGTAAATTATTCAGTGAACGCGTTCAAATTACCAGGAACATATTATAAATATATATTAATATCTATTTTTTTTATAACTCCGTAAATAAATTTTTACTTAAATATTTTTATGTATTATTAAAAATAAATAAATCTTCTGTATCTATACCAGTATATATAAAGATTATTCCCCATATATATATATACCCTCAATATATATATATATAGATATATAGATATATATATATATTTTCTGGAAGGTTTCCGCGGTTGGTTGTATGTAGAATAATGTTTTCCCGGGTTAGCCCGCGTTGATTGTTGAGATTAACTCGACGTTTTGAGTCTCCTTATGGAGCCATTTTCAAGAGTTTTGTGTTAGGAAGTGCGGATGGAGGTGGTTTGTTTTGTTTTCGGGGTCGCAATCTTGCTAGTCCCCAATTTTGGTCGGTGGATGTGGTGGTGGTTTGGATTTCGCTCTGAGGTTTAGGGCGAGCTTGGATGTGGGTTTTGTTGTTGGTGTTCTGTTTGGGTTGACTTCGAGGCCTCAATCTGCCAATTCCTCGAGTCGTTGTGTAGGTGTGGATGATTCCGAGGCTTGTGTTTGTCTCTGTGTTCTAGATAGTGGTTGTTTGGATTGTTTTTTAGGAAGTGTTTAGTTGGATGGTGTGGTGACGGTTGTCGCGTTGGTTGGTTCGGCACGGATCCGGGGTCTCATTCTGCCTACTCCCTGGGTCGAAGTGTTGCTTGGTCGCTCGTTCGAGCTCAAGTTATACGCTCAAAAACCAGTCACTTGAGCTCGAGAGAGCGACCAAACACCACCTCGACCCGGGGAGTAGGCAGATTGAGATCCCGGATCCGAGCCGAGCCAACCAACGCGACAACCGTCACCTCGACCCAGGGAGTAGGCAGATTGAGGCGCCGAATCCTAGCCGACACGACAAACGTCACCAACCAAACACTTCCTAAAAAACAATCCTACATGTCTCAACAAGAGAGATGAGGCAAGAAATCTCTAAACGGCTTGGAAACCGTTAATTTCCGAACAAACACAATCGAACAAAGCCGACCGGACCCGAACCCCCTCCACTCCTTCCACAGAGCCTATAAAAAGGGTGACTCGCTCAACAACCAGTCATTTGAGCTAGAAAGAGCGACCAAGCAACACCTCGACCCGGGAAGTAGGCAGATTGAGGCCCCGAATCGGAGCCGAACCAACCAACAACCCCGTCACCAGACCATCCAACCAAAACTTCCTAAAAAACAATCCAAACAACCACTACGCAGAACACACAGACCAATACAAGCCTCGGAAACATCCACACACACAACGACTCGAGGAGTAGACAGATTGAGGCCTCGAAGTCAACCCAAACAAAACACTAACAACACA
>JAAAKE020002610.1:0-11272 GCA_010014785.2 Anisolabis maritima
CTGACATTGTCAATGTTGATAACCTTAAAAGTCATTTTGATTAAATTAGTTGTAAATAGTATGAATTAAAATTAAAGTTCAACTCTTTTTATTTTAATTAATATTATTTACCTTGCATTTACCTTGCAAGATTAAGAGCGAAGACAGAAGAACAAAATCGTTCTCTTATTTATGGGCGAATTCTTGTGAAAAAAGGTAAAACTCACTTTCATCCAATCATAAAGGTATACAAAATTTTTGGTTAAGATTCACGAATTTTAAGGGCACCTTATTAGTGACCCCGAAAATTTCAAATTTTGCGCTCTCAATTTTTAATAATTTTTTTTCTTTATTTGTTATTTGTTATTAAATAAAGATATTTAGTGTTGGATAATCTAACCGATTGGTAAAAAGGGCCATTTAGAGGTGTGAATTCGAAATTGTTTCTTTCTATATTTTTGTCTATATATAAATCAACCAAAAATCTTAAACTCGTAAGACCTACTTAGTTTATAGGTTAAAACACCCACGGGCGTACACCACAGATGAACGTGGGTTCGACACCCGCAAATGCCTCATTTTTTCAATTTATGAGTTTATGGTAAAATAACTTAAATCGCGATAAATATATTTAGTGCTTGATATTGATTGAATTTAATGGGAAATTAAATAATCTAACGAGATCATCCTTGTTTTGAAGATAAATTGTCATAAAATGAAAGAAAAGTCAATTTTTAACCTTTGTTTGACAGGTGGAATCATTTTGGTTTGAACTGAATTATTAAAAAACTGAAAGATATAAAAATAGTGAATAGTGATTCTTAATCTGCATAAAATTCTGCGTCGATTAGGGATTATTAATTCGTAATCAGGATAAAATTCTGCGTGGAATGGATATATCATGTCATATAAGTTTTTTGGTGAATGATAATTAGTCATTAAAATTTTTTGTTTTTTATTTAATTAGCCAAAAATTTATTAAGATAGAAAAATGGAGATTATAGATTCGTAATCGCTATAAAATTTTGCATCGAACACATATACCATATAATTAAGTTATATTATATGATCTTTAATATGTATTAACACTTATTCTCCCCCATATAGTTTGGGTCCACTTTACTGCTGTTCTCTTTTAGTTTTTTCAAATTTTTTTAAAACTATTCTAACAATACTGATTAAATTGGCTGTACGTATAATAAATTGAATTATCTTTAAGATATATTAATCATTTTCTACCTCAAAAAAGTGTGGGGTTCTCAATTTTGGATTTTCAATATCCCTAAAACTAAATATTCCTAAACCTTTTCTCTAAAATCTTTCAAATCCAGCCTTAACAAGCACAATTTAAAATCCTCATTCTCTCTTTCCCCTATTTTTCCTGGTTACATGTGACCGCATCTTGCCACTGTTCATTTAGGTCAAAAAAAATCCTATAGAACAGATAGGAAGATCCGTGGCCTTAGAAACCAAATATAAATATTTTTAATATAATATAAAGGCTCGGAGAAATAGAACTAGCTGTTTCTTAGACTTCATTTTCTAGGGAAACATTTAGGCAAACCTCACTGCCAAAATGTGATTTGAGCCCGATTCCTTTGAGAGGCAAGGGCATGCGTCCAAAGGAGCGGTTCGATGCGGTGAAGGATGGCATGTGAGAAACAGCTTCTAGCCCTTATATCTTTTTGATTCTTTTGTCCAAAACAAGAAAAAAATTAATTTGAAAAACATCGAATTTTTATTTCTTTTATTAAAAAAACATTTAGGTATAAAAATATTATATTTACATGTAATTACATAGATATTAATAATAAATTCATCATTTATTAAAAACAAAAAAGGTTAAATGAATTTTATTTAATATACAGCAAGCGAACTAACGCTAAATAAATATCACAGAGTTGGAACAAAATTAAAGAACAAATGTACATGGGGTTAGAATTTGAGCATATGCAAATTGGGATGCCAAGGTGCTTTCCTGAAGTAGGGCGTGTGCGGCGGCCCGTGAGGGGCTCCCATCAATTCAAAAAGGCAGGGATGTTCACTGAGACGACAAACGTGACGAGATCCTGCTGTTGAGGGATCGAATCCAGGCCGCCTCCCGCCCCACCGTCAGTTTCCCGGAAGACCCAACCGATACGAACATTTCCACACCTCCAAGAGGAGAACGCATGAATGGAACCGGTAGAACACCACCAACGGCAGACCAATCCTTGAGATGACGCCCCACGCGAGCACGCCGAAAAAACGCAATTGTAACTCCTGGGACACCCACGATTGAATCACGAAAGTGTCGTATGCCCAGAGCACCGCGTTGGCGAATAACAGGAATGTCACGACTTGACGACTTGGTCGGGTTAGAAGTTGATGTCGGGTTAAAGCGGCTCGTCGGCTGGTCTCACCTATTAAAGCCGATTGGCCTGAAGATTGGACTAATTGCAAGACGCTCACGCCTAAGAGCATGGCATGACGACGAGCATCGAGACCGCCACGCCAAAGGCCAGAGGCGCCCACAAGGATCCCGAAAACGCTATACAACACAACGCCTGTTAAGGTGATCCCAGACAGGAGACGATCTAATGCCGTCGGGCGACGACCAATCACGCTCAAGTGACGAACCTGCAAAAACAAAAATAATAATTATATTATGCACACATACCATAAATAGACCTACATGCCATTGATAGACAAGGCGCAATAGAAGGTGTAATTTTTTCTTTACATAACAGTTTTTTTTTCAGAAACTAGCCCTTCTATCGGGTAAAATGATATACAACACTTATTTGTACCTAAATTTATTGCAACTTTAATAAAGAATTTGCAAAAGAAGCATCGCTAATTGCAAATGACGATGATTAAAGGCAAAATCAAATCAATAAACAAAGTCAATTAATTAATTAAAATTCATCTTGTTTTTTTAAGTCTTTTTCGTCATCTGAGGCCATTTAGACTCCGTCCTTATTTATTTATACTAATTGGTAGCCAATATAACATATATAAATAAATTTTTGTCGCTCAGGACGGGAAGCGAACCATTGATCTTTGGTACTTGAGGCGAGACCTCTTCCTCTGCACGAAGGTAACAATGTCAATTAAAATTTGATTTTAATCAAATAATGAATGTCAGATTTAAATATAAAAATCGACAACAAAGTTGCAACACTTTCCCAACCTTTTAAATTAAATTATAGAGAAATAACTTTTTTAATTTCTTTTGAAGTCATGCCCACGCACGGTGGGCAAGGGTCTGCAATGCGAAAAGCCCACACGTGTCGGGGGCAAGTAAACTGAGAAAAAGTACATAATATCAACAATATAGATAGATAATATTGCAGAAACAAATTTGTATTTAACTTTTGGGAATATCATATTATTTGTCTGGAGGGATATTCGTATTTGGGTGTCACTCTACCGCGTCAAAACAATAAGAATAAGCGTGCATGTTGATGTTGATCTGTAGTATTACGTATAATGTGTATTAATATTTTTATTTTCTCTTGTTCACTTATTAAATGTATTCTGTAAAAATCAAAATTTGTGTGTTTTTTTTTATTACAATAAACAAAGGAGGGGGCTCTCCGACCATGCTTGCGAAAGGACCCGCACGCCACTCACCATAAGCTATAAATCTCATTTGGAGTTCATAATTTCAAAATTTAAATAGAAAAAACGAATTATAATATAAAGTTAAATAAAACACTACATACAGAACCTTAGGAGAGGGGAAAACGGTAAATTTTTGGAAATCTTTACTGTTTGAATCTTAATTTTACTTTTTTTTGAAAATTTTTCATCGTTTTTCTTTGTCTTTACCGGGAATTTACCAGTGACTAGAACTACTCCCTTTCTATTTCATTTTTCTTTCCATTCACATAGCATATACAAGTTTAAAAAACTCCCTATTTATGAAGTTCAAAAAAGGCTAAATTTTTGGCAAAACTATATTTATTCGCAGGTGATTATTGCCGGGTATTTCGGAGATTATTTCCATCTCTCCTTCATCAGCGAACTTATGAAAGAATAATCTCCAAAATTTCCGGCAATAATCACCTGCGAATAAATATAGTTTTGCCAAAAATTTAGCCTTTTTTTTTTATCTATATTTATAATATAATAATATTTATTTGGCACTCCACATCTTCACATTTAAAACCACTTTATTTTTTGATCATATTATTTCTCCCCTTGTTAAGTCTGATAATAAGAAGAGTTTGTTTGGATTGACATAAAGAGGTCGTTAAGATCAGAAATTGAATTACTCACCTGCACAAGACCAATGATTGTCATAATTAAGCAAATCGATAGGACAGATCCAAGCGCTCCAAATGTAAGCCAGAAGATGGTCTCGCTCGGAATATCTTCATCTTCTTTTACCACCAAGAAGATGATAATAACCACAATTCCTGCGACAAGGCAGAGCAATCCCAGAAAGAGGCCTTTGCTTGCTCCAGAACAATCAACGGTGAATGTCCCAGAGGACGTGGAATTGGACGATTTTCCGATGTTCATGGAACGAACTACACCAGCCATTGAGCCACTTCTGCCCACATTTTGTCCCATAACAAAGGTGACAGCTGCTGCTATTAAGCTAAAAAAGAAGAAATAATTTTTAGTTGGTTTTATTAGTAAAAATTCGGTGGGTCGAAGCTACGGACAGATAATTTGAACACGTCCTTTCATGCAGTATAACTTCTTACTCAATGAAGCTAGGAAGCTCTTTGTAGTATTACTAGATTGCAGTTGAGTCGCTCTTTATGATTTCTGTATGACTTGATTTTTTCCTGAGTATAAACCAATGATGATGGGATTTGTATATTTTTAACTTCAACTCAAAACAACTCCATCCAACTAATATTTTGTATACTAAATTTATAGATTTACAATCAGGATTCTCGACGACCTTCGAGTCAGAGTTATACTACGTGAAACTTCCCAAGCGCTACAAAAAAAATCACAAAATTACGGGAACCCCATACATCACAATTCTCATTATGTGAAATAAATTCTTTAGCTATAACTTTATTTTCGATGTAAATTATAGTTTTTGAACTTAGACGCGAAAATTTATCCTATGGGTTTTCTCTATTACTTCCCAATTTTTAAAAGTAATTATAAAAGGTTGATTACCTGAATTGAACGATGAATGGGTAGAGAAACGGCATAGAACTTGTCCAGAGTTGTCCAAGGGAATTTGTGTTTAGACATTCATGAAGAGCGACGACTTGTCCAATGTGATTGTCAGAAACGGGCATGTAAACGCGGGCAGGGGCGCTTAGGTTGACTCCTAATGATAAATAAAGATGGGACAAGGATCATCAATCAGTTAATTTAAACATAAACATGAACATAAAACATTTATATGTATTCGTTTATGTCTATGTTGAATCTTTATCTTATCTCGATTCTAAAAAATAAAAATAAATATAAAAAAAACTTTACTATACTAAGAGAAAAATACTTTTTTTTGGATAAAGTTGTTGAATATTTATGACAAAAAATAAAAATGTAGGCCTCTTTGAATATTTTATTTAATATCTCTTTAATGATATTTGAAGTTTTAATGGGCGCCCCACACTTTTATTTTTTGTCAAAAATATTAAACATTTATGCAAAAAGTTCTTTTAGTCTTTTTAGTCCTAATTAATAATTTTTTTTCAACATAAGTATAAATTAAAATTTTCTCAGGTTGGCCACTAGAATTATTGGTGGCAATCCTAATTTTATTTTATTTCCCTCTTGTGAAGGATGCAAAATTTTTTTCAAACCTAGTTGTTTAAAATGAATAAAACACTTTTGTATATGGAAATTATTTCGTTAAAGTTAATATTGTCTTTGGTTCTGGATTGTAGCTTATAATTTTGTTTCTATTCATCAATCGTAGCTACAAACAGACTCATCTCGTATTCGAAAAAACTAAAGACATTGCTACGCCATTTCTTAATAGAATTACGATTTCTTACCAAAGGTGATATCTCTGGCAGCTCTAGCCATAGTCATGGATTTAGGAAAGCCTCTAAGTTGAAGGACAGTTGGGATTTCTCTCGCTAGGGCCGCTGAGGGACTATGGACGTTCGGTGGAGTCCCTTGAAGTCCTGTTTGCGCTAGATAGACGAAATAAGTCCATTCATTGCCAGACTCCCAGACAATCAGACGCACCCATAATGCCAAATTGGTGGCTGCCAAATGCATAAATCCAAAACGTGCAGCCACTCCAAATCGTTCCACCAGAACCTGCAAAAAATATTTAAATTTCTTAATTCTGATAATATTTAAAGTAGGACTTCTTCGGATATTTTTTAAAAATCTCTAGAACTGTCTATAGAATTCAAAATTCAAATCTAGGATGACTTCCTATTTACAAAGAGAGAAAATAATTTTTACTTTCTTTTACCTTTATATTTAAGGATACCTGAAAAGCGAGCGTTTCTCGAGTTTTATTTTTAATTTGACAACAAGAATCAATAGAGACGTTTCAAAAGCAATAATTAGAAACATCCTAAATATATATTACCAAAGATGAAGACTAGTGCAATCGATTCCTTGCATTCACAATAGTAAATTTACCAAATTTCATCAAAATAGTTGAAGGCCTTTTTCAAGAAAAGGTTTACATATAATTGTTCATTTAATAAAAGTAGATATATGTATGAGGAAAGTATTGCAATCGCAAAAAAATTCAATGTCGGAATATCAACTGAAGTACAAGTTTTGAGGTTCCCAGAGTCTAAAAAATTGTCTTGCAAAATGGTAAACTCAAGCTGGGGTGCTTATGGATAAAATATCAAAAACAGAAAAAAGGGAACCAGTAACATCTGTAGAGCAACTCTCTAGAAATAGTATAATTTAATTTTGACTTAATTGTCTCTCCTGATGTCATTTGAACTTTTTAATAGACATTTTATTTATATGAAAAATTTCATTTTCGTTAACGACTCTTGTTCCTCGGACCCTTCTATCCGAAGTTGAAGCATTGCTTGGATTTGCTTATCGCCAGAGTTACTGGTGGCTGTTTCTCATCCCCCTACGCCGGGAAAATGCAAAATGATTTCTCATTTACATTTTCAAAAATTACAATACAATTAAAAATTCCGAGATTGAAAACGTGATATATACCATTATTAAATATACTTCGATTAATTTGGATTTCATTACGGGATTTAAAAATTAATAATTAATTATTTTTTTTTGAAAAATATTATTTTATATGAAAAGAGATTATTCTATATTAAAGTGACCAGATTTTCTAACCTTCAATTAGGAATTCTCAAAATATATGGGGGAAGGATGGGACGAGTAAGGGGTGTATGTTTGGACAAAACAAAATTTTTTTAACAATGAATAAAGTAAATTATTCAAAATTTGCAAAAAAAAAAAAAGCAGAAGTCGAAATAGCATTCTATGCCAAAAAAAGACTTAAAAAAAAAAAAAAAAATAAGAAAGCAGGAACAGATAAAGAATCAAATAATATATTACTTTATTACTTTTTCTTTTTATGGATGAGAAAGCAGATTCAGCAATAATTCAGCATTTGGATGCTTAATAAAAACTAAAATTTGAGACATTTCGATCTAGATTTACCGGTTCATCATGAGTCAACAACATTGACGTTCCTATTTGTATACATATGTGTATGTTTGGACAAAACAAAGACAAAACATATGTATTTCAAATGCAACTTTGAGAATAAATACAAATCGGACTGATAATGAACCAGTAAATGTAGATCGTTTTTAATAAGCATCCAAAAGCTGAACCTGCCTTCATATCTATTAAAATTACAACACAGCAACAATCTTCTTCTTATTACTTTTTCTTTAGATTAATTCATTCCTTTTGTTTATATTCTTTGAATAGTGTGGCCATATTCTACGTATAGTAAAAATGGGGAAGAAGAATTATTCAAAAGTTTAAATTTAATCAAGCTAATCGTTATTTTTTAATTTTTTAATATGGGCTCTTTACTTTATTTAGTAAAAATAAGACGAATTTTAGACATTTACCGGATTGTACCACACTGTCTAGTCTTTGCGAGATGTTTGTATTAATTTAGACTTCTGGACCCGAATTTTCAGACGGATTTTCTTATTCAATCTACTTCATTTTTAAGGAAGGAGGAATTTTAATGTCTAAAATGACTGAAATTAAAGACATCCCGGTACAGTCCGGTAAATGTTTCGGATTTATCCTGTTTTTACTTAAATAATAAATAGTAAATAGGCAATATTAAAAAATTAAAAAATAATGATTACCTAGATTAATTTTAAACATTTCCGTCGGATTTTTCGTCAATATTACAAAATAAAGTCCAAATTTCAGCCTCAGGAAATATCGGATATTAAAATTAAATGAAAGATTCAAAGACTTACTTGAGAGTTTACGAATAAAAAATGCATTTGAAGAAATGTAAAAAGTCCGTGCAATACAGGATGAACAAAAACAACATCATTGAGACAGGCTCCTTCCATCATAGAATGCATCGCCATTTCCAGGCCATTAAACACCAAAGTGCCCAAACCGAAAGCTGCAAACAATACAATTATTAATAATAAATCTTCACAATCTCCTTCCCTTGTTGCAAATTATCGAATTAGGGAAGAGCGGGCTCGTTTAATATATACCCCTGAAGAATTTTTCTTTTATTTTTATTAGGATCATGTAATCTTGACACAAATAAAAAAATCCTGCTCTTATGTCGTTAAAATGTCTTCAGGGCATAGGAAAAAAATCCTAAATATTACAATTGGCTCTCACTGAAACACCCTGTCGGGCAAATGTATGGCAATATCCATGTGCATTTGTATCTTAAAATATAGACATTTACGTGATATTTTGAAATATTTATATATAGTTTGCATATTAACAACACTTTAAAAAAAAAAGAAGAACTTGGAAAAAAATTTAAATTAGGATTAGATTCATAAAAATCCGTTCAATTGAATTTACTCCCTGCTAAATATTATATTATTATATTACTATACCTAAGGCGCCAAGTCTTAAATAAAAGCTGGTGTAGGCCGTTCTCGCTCGACTGATATGAGCCCTTTTGAGGGATCCGAATCGTGAAATCGATGGTGGGTCTCCTCCATGTGCTAAACCGCCTGCTAATTCCGCATCAGCTACAATACTTGTGGTTAATGTAGGAGGCTGAGATCCATCCGACGTCTGCAAGCTTGCACAGGAGTCAATCAACACCCATATATAGATGCACATAATCACAGCAATACTTCCTACATACAGGTACATTAGAAATACACCCTGCAAGAGAAAAAAACACCTATAAAAATATCTCGTAAGGGTAGTAGCGAGGCATATAACAAAAATTTAATTTTGAATAATTTTTCTTCTCTCTGAGTATTTTTTTTTTTTTTTTTTTTTTTTTTGAAGAATAAATCCGAAGACAAACATCTTAACTATTATCACCAAGTTTCAAAAGTTTTAGTCGAGGAGATACTGAGAAAACTGGTTCTTAATAAATATTTGGGAGCTTATTTGATCGCCCCCTTAAGTCTGATTCACTCCCAATTTTAATATCTTCTTAGACTCTCCTAAGACTATAAATAATTAAAGTTTCATTCTTCTCCATTGAGTGATTTTAGAGATATAAGCAAATAAATAAGCTACACAACATACACATTAAGATTTTTTTTATATTTTTGACTTGAAAAATAAAGATATTTAAAAAAAATCGTGAATAAATTTTTCCCAGAGGTTAAAAATATTGATACGTATCATAATTAATATATATTGTATATTGTTTAAAGTCTCTAAGGCCTCAGATGCCGAAAAGATTAAAAAAAAAAATATTTTTCAGCATTTGAGACAATTTAGATTCCGACTATATTTAATGGCAGCCAATATGATTTAAATAAATTTTAGATACGAAGTAATCCATAGTTAAATAAATTTTATTGCTTAGGACGGGAAGCGAACCACTAAGCCTCGGAGACCTAAAGCGAAACCTCCGACGAGCAGCGGCTTGGATTAAGTTAAAATACATGTTCTTTGAGAATAATGATTTTTATAATATTTTAATACTACTATACTTTTAACTATCATATGTGGTTGTGTATAAAACAGTTGGATTAAGCGGACAGTCAGTATAAAGAAAAAATAAATTTCCCAATTGGCGTTTCGGTCGCGAGTCAAGTCCTTCTTCGGGACTTGGAAAAATTCACAATAATCCTCGATTTCGTGGCATGTTTTTTTAAAATATACTTACAATATGCAATAATGATAATTTTTTGGTTCTTTTGGTCCACTCGTTAAAATGATCATTTTTTCCACTCGCTATCGAAACTTAGATGAAAAAATTAATTTATTTTTTATCTGCACTAGAGGAGGCAGTGGCTAAGACGGATAAGCTGCGGTTTACGAATCTAGAGTATGAAAATAGCTCGGGTTCGAGTCCAGCTTGCCGCAAAAAAATATTTCCAACTCTGCCAGAAGTCTCCTCTTGTAGGAGATAATCTCACTCCCAGAGGCCCAAGTGGTCTCCCGAATGGAGGGCGGCAATCACCTAAAACTAAACTAACCTAACCTTATTTGCACTAGCTACCCTATCCAACAAAAGAACAGTAGATGATTTTTTAAACACTTTTGATAATGAATGGGGAAGAGAGAAGAAGCATTGTATTAAAAAAGAAAAAAGAAACCTATATAATTTCACATGCCATTGATCTTAAAATCTATTTTTTTCTTGATGCCTCTTACTTTGGCCTGATAAGATCAGAATAAATTACAACCATGGAAATTATTTAAAAACCATCATAATGCGAATTTAAGGCCAGATCAACATTTAAAATAATAAGATGAGGCCACACCTCACACTTGTTAGCCTGGGGACTTGATGAAATTCAATATCTTATGAAAGGAAATTTCAAATTTCCATTAGATAAAAGACTAGCTGCGCAGGGCTTCTCTTGGAGTTAGTCTTTGTCTTTGTCTTTAAAGCAAAGAGCTAACTTCTCACTTAATAAACCACGATAAATAAAAATACCGAATCAAATTCCTAGAAAAATCTCTCCATTGCTTCCCGACTTGATCACTTTCCTCTCCTAAGCAATATCACCTCTAATTTTTTAATTACTGTTGAAAAAAGAAGGATAAATAGAAAACGGAGATTGTTCTCCCAGCCAGTTTATTTGGACAACTTCTACTGCAATACGTTTACGTTTCGGAGATCAAATGATGAAGACGTTTGATCTTTGAAACTTAGGCGTATTGCAGTAGAAGTTGTCCAAATAAACTGGCTGGGAGAACAATCTCCGTTTTCTATTTATCCTTCTTTTTTCAA
>JAAAKE020002632.1:0-11272 GCA_010014785.2 Anisolabis maritima
TTCCATACCATTTTTAGAGAACTCGATTTATCATAATGTTGATTATATAGTTTTGTTTTGACGGGTATGTCAGTTGCATTACTGGGAGAGAATATGTAGCCAAGTGCCTCACTAATTTTATAATTATTTTTCATTTATATAAATAATAAATATTTTTGTTAAATAAATTTTCCGAGCAAATATCCTCGGAACATTGCTATATAATATATAGATTTAGAATCAATATTTTTCTGAAGTTGAGATGAATATTTAACTAAACATCAGAAATTTAGATCAAATAAAAAACTCTCAATTAATAAGGTATGATGAGGAAAAATTACACTAATTATTACTGTTTGTGTATCGAAATTTTATATATTAAGATCATCATTTAGCAATTTCTCAAAAAGTTGTTTTATTACTAAATAGAAAGCTTCAGACAAAAAATTTAATAAAAAATTTTATTTTTATTTAAATCATCAGATCCTAATTACTTCCTTAATAATTATTAAATATTCCATCTTTATTGTTAAATATATTTTATTTTATTTCATTTATAACAAATCATATAATGATATATGTTTAATTAAATATTTCTATTTTTTTTTTAATTTTAATTATTTTGATAGAGAGAAAAATAATTTTTTACTTCAAATCCGAATTAGTTTCCAATGTATTGATTAGTTATTCTCTTTTGGCAAATCTCGCGTTTTCCTCAATCGCATATTTTATCTGAATACTATCTCGGATGGGACTTAATGAATCAACAGTTCGTTGGGATGGCCTCTACTTGTCGCCCCCACTTCGGCTTTTGTCATCATCACGTTAGCATGAACGAACGAACGCATCAATGCCAGTGGCATCGTTTTACTACCATCTGAGAGAAAGTTCTAAACAACCAATTATTTTCAAAATAGCAATTTTTTTTTTGTATAAATAATATCTTTATACTCAACGGTTATTAAAAACAAAAAAAAACCCATTTGCATTAGCATATAAATTTAGTGAAAATTGTCTCTGTGTGAACAAATTTAAAATAAAAAAAATCTATAAATCTAACTAGATAATAAAAGAATTCCTTGTAATTAAAACCTCGGTGAGAAAATAAGCCAATAAAATTTTTTTCGTTTGTTAATTTATACCAGAGCAAAGAGGGGGGGGACGGGGACGGTATACCAATTATTTTTTCAATAAACCTTATTTCACCAACTTTGGCGAAATTTATCATCTACAATGCCATAGACAAAAATTATAAATTTTTTTTCATACATATTACAAAACCGAAAATGTAACTTTATTGTTTGCGTTATTTAGCTTTTCTTGAATATTTTATTAGATACTTCCATTAAATAAATTTTTTCCCAAAAAAATTGAAAAACTACAAAAATACTAAAAATAAAGTAACCTTATTTTATTATCTAATTTGGAATCGGTAGATTAGATGTTGGCCATTTAAAAAAAGACCTTTTTTTGCTAATAACACCGAAATTTTTTTAATTTTTGATTTCATTTGAACCCCTTTCACCTTCACCTTTGGAAGTGTTTTCTATTCTCTCTAAGAAAATTTAATTTATTTCTCATGACCAACAAGTGGTATTAAAATTTTCACTAGCGATCAATACTTCTTAAATATTAATTAAATATAATGATGAGATAACAAAAAAAGCTTTCATAAATCATTCATTATAATAAACAAATCCTAAAGAGAGATTACCCGAGTCTACTTAAGTAAACTCCTGAGGAGTGTTTTTTGCATTAAATTTGAAATTAAGTAGTTTTATTAATTAGTATAGATATGTAGGATATGCCAACCAGGTGATGAAAATAGTGCAAAGGCTCTAGGATGACAAATTTCTTAACCACTTATAATTTTAATATGCCTATTTCGGTCCAGAAAATTGACTAATTTAATTTTTCTTATTAGAAATTTTTTAATATATAAAATATGAAATGAAAGAAGGTTACTTAGCACATATTTTTTGGGTTTTTTTTTAATTTTCGAAATTTTTGAAAATTTGAAATATTTTTTCATAGACCAAAGGCAAAAAAGTGGAGGAAAACGCATGATTCATCCCCTCATTTGACTCTATCCTCCCTCCCAGAAGACAATGGCCAACCCTATAGAGTTTCCAATGGATTCAATCGTGTTGCGAAAAGAGAGGGGTGGTCTCAACTCCCCTACATGTTTCTTTTTAATTAAGTTTTCGATATTTTCAAAAGTGCTTCTCGGCTAATTCATATTTATTTTCTCCTACCTATCTCACAAAAAATTCGATGTTGAGATTTCAAAGAAAACACACATTTTAAGTTACCCTTAATTTTAAAAAATTAGTCTCTGTATGAACAAAATAAAAAAAAAAAAAAAAAAAAAAACTAGAAACTATATGTAACAAAGTTTAAAATTATTAAGAATAAAGTACTTTTACTTTTTTATACATAAATCCTATTCGGTCGTGCTAGTCACATCAGTCCCCTTAGGACAACCAGATAAAAGATAAAAAAAGAAGAATTTAAAACATAATAATCATAGCCAATTACAAAACATAAAAATACTTAATGCAAATGACCAAAAATTGTCTTTTAATGTATAATTACATTATCTATTATTATGTCAATACCTCAATTATATATATTATAAAAACATGTCTTTTTTAAAGAGAGATGCTGTTTAAGTTTCTTTACCACATGTTTTCAAAGATTAAGATATACGAAAGAATTTGATTACAACATCTTGTTTTAATTTGATTCCATATATTTTAAATAAAAATAGTTGAAAATAAATTAACAATTCGGTTTTATTTTTTATTTATAAAAAAATAAAAAATATATTTTATTAAAATATTTTATACTATTGGTTAATACGCTTTTGCACCCATTTTGCGAGTGTGCTATTAATCACCCCAGAATATGCTTTCTTATATCATTTGACTGAACCAAATTGATATTTTGTTCTCTTGTAGAACCATTTACATGACTTAATTGACACAACATAACTTGCTACTAGTGAACCGAAACGTCGTTTTATTTTGTAATTAATAAATTAATCAAAGCAGATGCAGAGCACTTTTTAACTTTAACAACCAAACGAAAGTTAGATAGATAAAAATGTAATTGAAATTCTACCAAAATTCGTTTTGAGATCTCCTGAGTCTTTTTAGGTAGTTTTTTTTTTTAAATTATGTGTACCTATGTGTCTGTATATGGTAATTTCTTTTGTCATTGATAACTAAAAAAATAGTTATTCTATTGTACTGAGAATTTGTACACATAAAATAAATTTAAATACCAAAAATGGAATGGTTTTTTGGTAATCATCAGAGCATTAGGTGAACTACTGGAGGGATGGGGGGGAGGGGGATGAGTTGTGCAATTTTTTTCTTAGTTATCATGTAGTTTTTATTTTTAAACATATTCTAAAACTAAACCTAAATGATATAAATTTATTAAAAAAATTCTTTTAAATTAGTCCGAAGTACTAATAGCCATTCAAAGCAATAAAGTAAAGTTAAGAATGTAATTCATTAAAA
Organism: Anisolabis maritima; assembly: GCA_010014785.2. Lineage (NCBI taxonomy): Eukaryota > Metazoa > Arthropoda > Insecta > Dermaptera > Anisolabididae > Anisolabis > Anisolabis maritima. The sequence continues at coordinate 3,507 of JAAAKE020002632.1, forward strand.
TTTAATTTCAATCCAATAATAAATTGGACAATAGTTCACTTCTGAGCGACAAAAATTTATTTATATTATATTGGCTACCAATTAATATAAATAAATAAGGACTAACTCTAAATGGCCTCAGATGCTGAAAAAGACTTAACAAAAAAAATAAATATATATATTAAAATTAATTATTATTAATTAAATTATAGACAAAAAATATCTTTTGACTTCATTAAAGATATCTCCTCTACTATTAGATTTTTAAGACTTTTTCGGCATCTGAGGCTATTTAGACTCCGTCCTTATTTATTTATATTAATTGGCATATATATATATATATAATATGAATAAATTTTTGTCATTCAGGACGGGAAATGAACCATTGACCTTTGGTTCGTAAGACTATTCCACAGCACCAAGAGACAGGGCATATACTATTAGTTGTTAGTAAGGTCGGTAAAGTTCGGCTTTATCTTTCATTCATCTGTTTCAGAAAAATACTTTTGCTCTTTTCTTTCTTTTAATAAAACTAGTTACTACAATAGATTAAACTTTGAAATTCCAGTGTTTAGACAGGTTTCTCTCTAAATATTTTTATTCGGCTTTTTTTTTATTTTCCTCAACTAAATTTCGGTGTAAAATTATTTTTGGAAATTGTTCTTTAATGTTTTTTTTTTACTTTTCTCTGCTCGTGTGGTGCTTCCTTAATATCAGCTACCTACCATCCTAAATCGGGTATTAAATTTACTTTTAGTAAAAATCATCCAGTCACATTTTCCTATATATTTTAATAGTTAATTAATTAAAATTTGGATTAATATTCTGAGAGATAATCATTATAAAAATTCAATAATTATTATAGTCGAGAATATAGAATTAGTAAAAAGGCAGCTTTTGAATGCTCAATAATAGACGTTTTGAACTAGGTTACTGGTTCAACTTCTCTCCACTTTGATAGTCATACCTAAAGTTGGTCAGAATTAATTTTAAATACACATCACAATATATAGGTGCGACAATGATTTTTTATGTTATTTTTATGTTATTATGGTTCAGTATCGTTAGCATGTGAGTGATAATAATTTCTTATATATTACTTAAAAAAACTAAAGAATTTTTAATAGTTTTAATAATTTTATATATAATAAAATCATTCCAAATTATCCAACCTAAATATTCCTTTTGGTTGGCCAAATTCAAACAGGATTTTGTTATGACTTTGTTTATACTTTATTAAATTTTTATTCAAGAGGGGATTTTATAAAAATAAAATAAATAATTTCTGAATTTGTTAAATTATTTATATTTAATGAACATTTTAAATGGATCTTGTCGTGGCAGGTTAAATAAATAAACATTTCTGAACCTGAAACTCAGGTTTCAATTCCTGTATGAAATTTTCATAACTTTATTTTCATGCATCATTCAATTCGTTGATATCACAAGAGAAAACCAGTAATTATATTGTCAAGATAAACAATAACTCGAAAAGGTTAAATTTGGAATGAAATTCGTATTTATAGACCAAAGCTATCTCAAAGATCAAATTTTGAAAAAAAAAATTTCTCTTTGAGGGGGAAGCCCGCTTTGTAAACTTCAGATGAAGGTAGGTGATGCGCCTAAAACATCCATATTCCCAAGGATTATAGTTGTAGTAAATGTTGACAATATCATCACCCCTTCATCAATAGTCCAAATGGTGATGGGACATTTACATTCATTATTTTAGGGAGTACTTTTTTTTTTTTTTTCTAATTATTAAATTTAGATAAATCTCCATGTTGATAAAGAAATATTTTATCATCAATCATCATAGCAACATATTTAAACTTTTGATTTGAATGTTACATTAAAATTGATGATAGTCATTATTCTTTTAACTCAAATATAATTTTCTAGCCTCTAATTTTTTACTTAAATTGATAATAGAGAAAAAAATTAATCTTAAAAAAAATACTTTATAATCCTTCTTCCTTTTCTATTTATTTTTTTCTTTAATCAAAATACTTGAATTAATATACATTATATAATAAAAAAATCAATAATAAAATTTTTTTCGATTTTTGTAAAATTGTCAAAAAGCAGCTATTCACTGGAGTAGTGAGTCTCATGTTTCATACCCAGGGGTCTGCTTCCCTTTCATCGCGAAATGTTTTTTTAATAATTGATATATATATATATATGTACTATGTTACCATAAAAATCTCGTTAAAAGTTCCCGATGCGAAATCTTCCAAAAAATATGTAAAATTGTATATTTTTTTTTCTTCACATATAAAATCCAAATTATCAAGAGGAAAATACTATCTTTATCATAATAAAATGAATAAACGCTTTAGAAGAGATACTTGAAAAAATAAATAATCAAATTTCATAATTTCTTATTATGAAATTTATTTTTCGATTTTATGTAGACCTTTTTGTCTTTTTCGGCCATGTAGACTCCGACCTTATTTATTTATATTAATTGGTAGCCAATATAATATAATTAAAATTTTGGCGCTCAGGATGGCAAGCGAACCACTGACCTTTGGTACGTGAGGTAAGACTTCTAAATGTAGCTCTCTTATCTTTTAAGATTAAACAAAAGAGCTTTTTCCAATATATTTTGATATGCTCAAATCTTCTCTCAATATACGAGTATATTATATTTCTATTTGTATATATACGTATATAATAATTATAACCTTATAAGGATGGAAGGTAGAATGAAAGCATTAGAGCTCACAAATTTATATTTCGTAAAATAAAAATAAATTCTAAACGGAAAAAGCCGATCTCTTCAAAAAAGTTTAAAGGAAATTATTTATTTCAATGATAATATATATAGCCTATCTATATGGAATTAATGAATGGAATAAAGGAAATACTTAATCTGAAAAGGCAGGAGGTTATGACAAATCAGATCCAACGTGACGGAAACGGTGTCCTATTAATAACAAAATAACTAAAAAGCGATTATTTATGAATATCAATTAAAATTTTCAAATTATAATAACTCCCACCCCGTGGCCGAGAGGTTAAAACTATTGACATTGTTAATATTGATAACCTCCAAAGCCAAGCGATGTGTGTTCGGATCCCTAGCAGTCCGATGAAAATTAATTTAAATCTATTAGATACCAATTGATATATATATATAAAGATTAAAAAAAGCTTAACAATTGAAATTAATATATTACTTGAACAAGTGTTTAGGTTCGGTGGAACTCAAACTCAATCCTTTACACATATAATTTCCCTCTTATTTAATTATTTTGAAAGAATTTTATTTAGGACCATATAAAAAATTTAGCCAGGCAATAATATATTTACGTATAATACTTTTGTTTTATATACCTCCTTCACCGACATTTGACCTATCGAGATGAAAGTACACTTAAAATACTTTTTATTATACCTTTCCTAATATAAAATTTGATCAACATTTTATTTTGAAAAACTTTTCATTATTTTAAATGCCAGTGTTTTATCCATCTGATGCAATATTTTTTGAAAAATTAAAAATCTAAATAATTGTAATATATATAAGATATAAAATATTTTTGTAGAATTTAATATACAGTTGAAACCTCTAATACCGGACTCCTCTATTTTCTGTAACCTAGTGATAACGGACAATATATGGATCATGTTTTAACTTAATTTAACCTTCAAATGCTGAAATTTTGGGTACCGAGAAAGCCCTATTTCACAATTAAAAAAAACCCAGAGATTATGACTTTAACTAAAAAAAAAAAAAAAAAAAAAAAGAAACGCTCTTCATCAGATTAAACGTTCCACCTCTGGTAACTATTATAAAATTGTAAAGGGCCAATCAAAATCTAAAAAATAAATTATTAATTTGAAATAAAAAAGAAAAAAAGATTTATTAAAAAAACACCTGTTATTTAGCTTCCAAAGATATAATATGCCTTTTAAGGTGGTTGCCTATTCATAAGTAATTTTTTCTATAATATCATTCACAATTATACTATTTCGTCCAAATTGGTACTCCTGTCTTCCTATTTTAAAAAAGTTCACTATATATTATTGACTCATTTATTTCTTAAAACCACCCTTTTTTGTTCCCTTATGATTTATTTCATTTGTTATTATAGACAAAAAACAAACTTGAACAATGTTGCTATTTATATGTATTTTTACTACTTTAAAGAATATTGTTTTCTTTAGAATCTTTATTAGAATTTACCCTCCGATTTACGAGATTTTCTTGTTTTTTTTTACGAGTTCTTTTCAGACTCATAAATCATATATATTACTCTAAAGACCCAAAACTAATACGTTATATTATAGATGACCATATTTTAATAAGACTATCATATTGCTATTGTTCTTCGAAATAAGCCTGGTATTTTCTAGGAATTTGCAAATAGTCATTTAAAATACTAAAAAAAGAGTTAATAATATATAGTGAATTTTTGAAAATAGGAAGACATCTCTCTGTCGCTCGCTCTAATAAGCCTATATCTCCAGATAATAAAAAGTATACTTTTCTTCTTTCACCGATTATTAGTAATTTGAGGTGAAGAAAATTAGCCTTTTTTGCTTTCACTCATCACCTCACTTTAAGTATGGTGGTGAGAGAAAGCAGACTGATTTTATTCACCTCGAACATTTCCTTTTGAAATATATAGCTAACACTAAATTATTATATAGTATTAATATGTAATATATATATTATTGTCAAAAAAATAATTTAGTAAAAAAAAAAGAAAATAAACAGAATACTATCACAAAAAATCAGAATCAAATAATTTGGGGCGCCTATAATTTTTTTTCTTATTCCGCTAGAGCAGTGGTGGATCCAGAGGACATTTGTTTTTTTTTTTTCTTAGGGGGAAGAGACATCAGAGGTAAATTTTCCCTTCCACAAATGTGTTTTACTTTTATTTAGGTATGTTTCTGTGTTTGGGCGAGATTTTTTGATTTTGGTTTTGGACCTTGTTCGCCCTCCCCTCCCTAGTTCCTGCCCTTAGCAAATCTCAAACTTTGGTATACTTCTTAGAAATGATTAGAGATTCTACCAATCAGAAGCTGAAAGAACCTCTAAAATCATTAAAGAGAAAATATGAATTAAATAAATTTCAAACTAGAAAGACATTAAATATTAGAAGAGTATTTCAATTCGTTTTTGTAATAACTTCCCAAGAAAATAAAATTATTCTTCAACTACCAAGTTAAAGAAAAAATTATAATTAAAAAAAAATTTTATTATTAATTCTACAACTCTCTGGATTCTTGAGGAAATATGAATTTTAGTTGCATACATACATGTATATGAAGAACTTGGATAGAAGTGAATTATACTTAATATTTTTTTTGTTGGTACAGCAACCGCAACCGCAGCCGCATCGTGCTTGAGAGCTTATTAAATTTTAATTTTCAATTTATTTCGTTTTAAAAATTTACGGGATTTAAGATTAGAGAAATAATAAAATGACGTCATCATGGAATAAACATCACAATGATAGGCTGGTTTTATTATTACATGTATAATAATGGATTTTTTTTTTTAAGAGGTAGTAATAATATCCAGTGAGTCTCTTTCTCACCCGGAAGGGTGTAGGTTTCATGAAAAAAAAAATAAATAAAAACGATTAGGTTCTCAGGTTGTGTTTGCGAGTTCGTGTCTTCGCCGCCTGATAATACCATTCGTTGACTATCTCACGCCTTCTCGAAACGTCACGGCTCATTAAAGATGACACGGAGTACAGGCGATCTGACACTCCTGAAATTTTATTCTATTTTTGTCTCTCTGTTTCTTTCTCTTTTACTCCGTCTGAAAATTTACATAATTTATTATTAGTCTCAAAAATAAATAAAAAAATCTTGCTTTCATGGTCAGATAGTGAAGTTTTTAAAAAATATATTATTGAAATATATATACTACTTAGTGGAAGAGGAGTAAATACAAAAACAATAATAAAATTAAATTAAATAAAAGAAATAATACTAGCTGCATCGCTCTTTCTTTACCTTTACTATATATATATATTTAATAATATATACCGGTATAATAATGAATTCGGAAATTTCATCACACAGACAATTTTGCAAATCTCTCTCCTTTCCCATAAATAATCTATTGAACGAAGATAATACAAAAATCCAATAAAAATGTAAAGTTAACCAAAAAGAGGGGATCGGCCACTCAATACGTCTTTATTCTATATATCTTAAAAATATTAATTTAAAGAAAACATCACCTTATGTCGGGGAACTGTAACTTCTTTTGAATTTCACACAGGATTAAAATATCTTCTTCATAAAATTTATTTAAATTATATTGGCGATCAATTAATTAAAATGTGTACCGAAAGTGATGATAAGATGTTTTTGTTGGATGATTTGAAAGGAGATAATAAAACCAGCCTTTTTTGTTCAACCAATAAAAACCTTTATAATAAATATTCCAGCTCATATGACATGCACCATCATCAGTGTTACATTAGTTTTTTAAGATTGAACTAAAAACTAGTTTTTTAAGAACTAAAAACTAATGTAACACTGATGATGGCGCATGTCATATGAGCCGGAATATTTGTTATAAAGTTTATTATTCGTTTTATTATCTCCTTTCTTCTAAATATGTACTGAGTGTAAATAGCCTCAAATTCCCAAAAAAAACTTAAACAATTTAAAATTCTTCTTTATCTCATTTTACTGACCCTTCACAGGGAGGTTTTGACTATTCATTCCAGCTTGGCCTCTGATTTTTTTTCTTTCTCTTATAAAATTCAAAAGTATTTTTTTCACTTGTTTAATAAAGAGGCATTCATTCATATGTCACGAACCAAACAAGATGGATGTCATTTTGTTGCTCCACGGATTTCGTTTATTTTTTTATTATTCCTTGAAAAGATGTATGATCATTTTTTTGAAGAAACCGTGAATCAAATTTGATGTGATTTAGAATAGTAACATTTATTTTGTTTACAAACAAAACAGCCCTTTTCATTCACAAGCTTAATAGAAACCAAATTTTATTATTCTATAAATTTTACTAGCGGTAAAGTTAAATAAATTCTATAAATCATGTTTGATTACTTGGCATGTATTTATGTATTTGTTTTTAATAATTTGATGTTGTTTATATAATTAATAATAATTCCACTTGGTTTTGGTAAAATTAAGGGCTTCTTTAAAGGTATTAAGGATATCCTCCCAGAGTGTGGAGAACTCCGAGTTCGATTTTCTACGAGTTTTTTTTTTTTATATTACTGTTATAAATAACTTGATAAAAAAAACGAGAGATAAAAAGAGGAGATTAAGAAATTAAGAGATTTATCTGCAAAAAAATTAATGTTGGAGGTCAAAGGATTGGAACTTGCCGGGTGAGTTTTTTAGACGGTCTTGATTACAAAATATATAATATTATTTATTATCCTTTGCAAAAGTATCATATACAATTACAAAAAGTTGAAATAATTATTAATTTATGATCAAAAGAACATTGTTAGTGTAATGTTAATAGCGGAATTCCGAATTTAGCACTGGGATCCATATTTTGAAGTTCCTTTTCGTGTATCATAAGTTTTCTAAAATAAAAGAAATATCAGATTTCAAATGAAGTTTTACAATTCATAATATTTTTATAAAAATTTTCAGGGAGAGTTTTGATCTTAAAAACCTCTTCTCTCCGCATCTATTTTTTTCAAAAATAATAAATTTTTAAATCAAAGGAATTTTTTCAGACTGTTAAAACAAATAGTTTTCTTAAATTTACATTTTTGGTTTGGAATGAATGAATGCTCCAAAAGCGAAAATTTTAAATTAAGCCT
>JAAAKE020002643.1:0-11271 GCA_010014785.2 Anisolabis maritima
AAGGCATTTTAAGAATTCTGTAACCGGCTAAACTAAAGAAGATTCAGTGTTAGAATCGCGTGAGTAAGTAATTTTTTTCCTCTGCAAACCGAAAACTTATGAGTGATTTGCAAAATTAGCTACACTCTGCAACAGGGGGTACATATAAATTTGTTCGTCTTTGATTGTTTGAAGGTAGGCATCCAAAATGGCCAACTTACTAATGGATTTTTTCGATTAATTGCTCCCAAGCTCATCTAGAGCGTATCAATCATGCTTATTTATTAAATTAACAACTACCAAAGGAGTTAATCGAAAAATCCATTAGTGAGTTGGCCATTTGGGTTACCTACCTTCAAACAATAAAAGACGAACGAATTTATTCATTACATGATAAGATTATATATTTGTAGTAGTTATAATTTCGATGATAAGTATAATATTGTCTTAGAATTGGCCCAGAGCGGGCCGCATGCTCAGTTAAGTTTCCACGGAGATTACAAAGTGCGCATGTCCGTGGTCTCCTCTGGGTCAAATCTGTAGCAATGAATCGAAACGCCATAATACTTAATCATCAGGACTTTTCTTTGATTATGGCTCCTCCTTTCTCCTTTTTAGTTATTTATTTTTTTCTTTGAATTTATCTGTTTTCATGGCCCTTAGACTCTCTTGCACCTAATTAAATTTAATTTGCTCATCTTAATATTATTTTTTTTTTGTTATAACTTGCTTCTCTTTCTCTATATCCCCATGAAAGCCTTAATCACATCTCTGCGCCAATACTAAATCTGCTTCTAAAGAAGGTATAAAATTAAGCCAGACTTTATCTTAAACTTAATACTTTTAATGAAAAAGAAAATTTTTTTTTGAAAACATCCACATATATTAATAATATTAGAGAGAGACTTTAAAAAAAATTTTAAATAAAAAAATCATATTGGAAATTAAATGGTTCATAAATATCGGGCCCTTCCGCAAGGAGGGCCCTCCTCCCTTGTTGTTGATTATAATAATATAAAAAAACACTCAAATTTCGATTTTTGCAAAATACATTTAACAAGTGAACAACAGAAAATAAAAATATAGCACACATTACATTAATTAACTTATAAACTAATAAAGAAGTAAGAGATGATAAAGTGTGTTTCAGCAAAGTCCGGATTGTAATAAAAATTGAAAATTTTAATTTTATTACATTTTTTAATAATAAATATGGAATAAAGGCATATTCCCGTATTTGGCGATCATATCCGTTGCGATGCAACGATATTGCAGCCTTCTCTTTCATATATAAAGGACTCAAAGAAAAAGGAACCAATTAACCTAATTGAAATAAATTTTCATCGGGCTATCTGAGATCCAAACCAATATCCTTTAGCTTTTAAATTTATAAATATTGACAATGTCAATACCTCTAACTTCTCTTTCACGGGGTGAGACAGCTGGGAGGTTATGAAAGTGGCTTTGGGATTGTTTGAAGTTGTTTTTTTATTTAGAGCGACTGCAATGGCCATTGGATTTTACAATTAAAGGTAAAAAATATTAAAACCCAAAAGTTATTTGGGCGGAGCTTGAGCCAAAGGTGAGAGACTTCCCCCATTTCATTACTAAACCAACTTATAATATATAACAATGTTCATATATTTCATAGGCTTTATAACAATTTATATCAAACTTCTCGTATATTAAATATAAATAAACTTAATTTATTATAAATACTCCGTATTGTATTGGAGGGGGACGATTTCGCCTTGTTCAACGAAGGTTATTTTCTTATCATTTTAATAATATGCATACATTTCACATGTCTTTTCTTAAAAAGTTTTTTTCATTGTAGTTGTGTGCCAGACAAAGAGACCTTCGGTCCTTAACAATAATAAAAAAATATATCTATGAGCAACTTTGACAAGTCTTTTTTAACGTAATCGTATGAAGACTAGAGTAGCGGCCGAAACATCCCATCATCGTGAAGATCCCATCCTTAGAGTGAATAAAGAAGATATACTTGCTTACAAAGGGAAAAATTTTTATTTATTCTACCACAATATATGCCACTAATCTCAATTGTCTCAATCTCTCTATTCCGGTGTAAAAGTTGACCTGGCGAATAAGACAATATTGGGATTTTTTAAGTTTATTTGAGTTTTTATAGTCCCTTTAAAAATTTTAATTAAAAACTGTCATAATTTTTATGTTTAAAAGCAATTTTTGGAGTTAACTTATACAAGTATACAATAAAAACTCAAATAAACTCGAAAAATCCCAATATATACTTATTCTCCTGAATAAATATTCCTTCATCGGTGGCTAACGGTAGTCGATTAAACTTGATACTTTTAATGAAAGCACCCCGTCCAGTTTGGAAGAGTTATGGAAAGGACATCCTTGCACATCACAGTATGATTGAGGTTTATGTAATTCCTAAAACGGCCCGACCAAAATAATATATTCTACTATTAATACTAATAGTACAACTATTATATTATATACTATGAATATTTTCATTTTTAAACTTAAACATTTTACAGTATTTTTCAATAATTTAAAATATAAAATTAATATTTTTTAATTTATACAGTTTTAAATGGGATAAAAATAATCGGATGGCGAGTCTCCGCTTGTGGCGCTGCTGTCTCTCTCAACTAACCTCTAACTTGCTGCTTTCCCTCCATTTCATGATATGTGCTCTTCTTACATCTAAAATTAAAGGTATTTATTATTTATTTTATATTCTGTTTGGCCATATTTATGTTAATTGACATCTAAATAATTAGTAAATTAAATTAGTTAATAAAAATAATATTAACTTTCTCTAAATATACCATTTCAATAGAGGTTAAATGTCAATCGTTTTGAGGTTATTTTTTATTAATAGTTTTCCTTTTTTTTAATATTTCAACCTTTTTAAATGTGTTGTTAATCTTATTATAAATATTAATTAATAAAATAAGAATTTCAATCTTTCATTATTTTCAACATCTTTATCAAAAATACAGGATTCATTCAAATGATTTTTTTTTTGTCATAAAATTTATTTTTGTTAAATTATTTATTTTAAATTTAATCATTTTTTAATATTCTTCTCCCTCGATGTTTGCTTCATTTGGATTTTGAATTTTTTATTATTTTCTATTTGCTTCTCGTAAGAATCAGTTTTTTTATATTTCCATATGATGTATATAAATTATTATATATATTGCCGCTTTAATTATATTTATTTCCTATATTATTAATCAATTATAGATATATATCAAGCAATAGATAATAGAAAACATTCTGTCCTGATTATCAAAATAATTATTTACATGGTTCAAACTCAACTCTTAGCAAAGGTGAAAATATTGGTGAAAAATTTATTAATGTATTATAGGACCTCAACCAGTAACTAATTAATCGAATATTAAATTTTAATAAAATTATAAATATTTAAGAGACTAACGTTTTTATCAAAATCTTATTAAGTTTGAATTTTAAAAGTGGAGTATATAATTTTTTTGAGTTGTAGAGTAGTGAATTATCATGGTTTTTTATTTTTATTTTTTAGGTCCTTATATTCTGCACAGTCAACTTAAGAGGAAGCAGTGCCTCAAGTGTATATATTGCAATTAAAGGAACCGAAGAATTCGATAAGGTAAGAACCGAAATATAATTTATTAACTAACCCTTTAAAGTCTGTGTTTTCTTTTGATTCTTATTTATTTATTATTATTCTACTACTTTTTTTTTATCTTAAACTCTCATCCTTATTATTTTTTAGATTTCTTTATTACCAAAATTGACTATTTCCATGTTAAAGGAAGAATAATAATTTGGTATCTTAAAGTGTAAACATTTTTGGACAAAGATATTAATATCTCTATATTGTTTTAATTAAATGATATTTCCTATTTTCCAAAGTCATTAGTAAATTGTCAACTACTTAAAAAAAAAAGGAAAGAAAAACTAATTTCAAATATATATATTTTGCAAGCACAATTGATCAGTTTTATCGTTTAATTATCAACATATAGATAAATTTTCTATTGATAGTTTTTTAATATATTCTATAATTTGGAATATAATGGAGATTTTTCAAAATTGATAATAAAAGGCTGAAACTAATTAAATATAAATTATTAAATTATTGCAACTGGGAGGATAAAGAATATATAAAATTGCCAAAAAATTATAGTAAATTCTTAAATTCTAATAATCTTGTTAATAAACATGTTTTGGGACATTTTTAATTTAGCAAATAAATATTCAAAATTCGAATTATAGTTAGGAAACGATTATATGAGTTTGGATAATTGTTTTTATCAAGAGCTAGTAACAATATACTATTTATAGAAGGAAAAAAGACATGGCCAGCAGAAAGCCTTTCGTTGATTATTAAATAATCAAATTTTAGACGTTTCAAACCAAGTAGTTCATCTTTAGACAATTTTAATTTGTTGTATTTACCCCAAGATGGGCAAAATTGATATTCATATAAGAATGTAATTTATATATATTTATAGGAATAGTATCGAAAACGGAGAAGTTAATCTGAATTTATGAAAAAATCAAAATATTGTGCAGATTTTTACAATTTAGGTAACAAATTCATTCTATACTATGAGCTCCTAGAATTTATATTTTGTCTCTTATATATATATATATATCTTACATGAATATAAATTTTAATTATTTTTGGATTTAAATTCAATTTAATTGAAAATTAAATCAAAATTTGTTGCGAAACATCTTAAAATTTGATATTGACAAGCATCCAAAGTCTGTCCGTTTGCTGTTGCTCTTTTTTCTCTTTGTATCAATTTACTACATAGCTACAATAGACAATATAATTAGATCCTCCTTTTTTGGATTTTACTTGATATTCATCTTTCTTTTTATACTCATATTAAACTCCTATTAACAAGGCATTTAGATATTTTTTTAGAATCTTTAAAATTCCTTTCATATTTTCGCAAAAATAAATCTTAAATTTTTCTTCCCTGATAAATTATAAAATTTCTTCAAAATTATTTTGAAGTTAAACTATTTTATTTAGACTATTAAATTTTTTAACATTAAGAAGTTTCATATCAAATTTGAATATATTTTAATAAATAATAAATGTATTTCCTAATAAGTAAAAAATTTGCTATTTGTTGAAAGTTTTTAAAATTCATAATCATTATTAATTTCTTTGTTGTTTTAAGATTTAAAAAGCTTTTTGGACATTAATTTAAAAACTGGCTAAAAAGATTTAAACCTTTTGTTTTTCAAGCATATTTTAAATTTAATATTCGGTTGTTGCAAAAATAATGTCCGTTTTTGTTTTTTGCAAAAATGTGGACAAGTTAAATATTTTTTTAAAGAGCATTACCTGCCCTATCTAAAAGTTTTACTTTTAACCACAGTTTACAAAAGTTGTTTATCTTTTTGTTACAGATGGAAAAATCAGAAAATCGCGCAATTTTTTTGTATGGGTCCTCTACGATAACAGAAAACGTTCGGCAATGGTTGGACAAAGATGAAAAGCCGAAACACTTTCTAAGCCGAATATTCACCCGAAAAAGATGATGTTGACTGTATGGTGGTCTTGTGCAGGCTTATTCCACTATAACTTTTTAAACCGGGTGAAACAATAACTGCTGAAGTACTGTAGAGAAATCGATGAAATGGCCCAGCTTTTGCAAAAACAGTGTCCAGCATTGATAAAAAGAAAAGGATCGATTCTTCTTCATCATAACGCACGCCCACATGTTGCGCGGGTCACCTTGCAAAAATTGAACGAACTTGGGTACGAAAGTCTGCTTCATTCGCCCCATCTCTCCCCGACTGATTTTCATTTGTTCGCACATTTAACGAACTTTCTAGATGGGAGAGTGTAAAAACCAGACTGATGCCAAAATTGCGTTTAAAGCAGTGTTTCCCAACCTTTTTTGTGCCATGCCCCACCTAAGCCTTTCTAAAATTCTTATGTCCCCCTATGTAACAGGTTACTGCTTTTTTCTTTCAATTTTGACACCGAAATCTAGCATTGCATTTAAATGGCCCGGAGCAAAAGGGTTAAGTTCTTGTCGAGTCCATTTTCGAATTGCCCCCCTGTGGGGCGTGGGCCCCACGTTGGGAAACACCGGTTTAAAGATTTCATCGAATCTAAAGACCGGACTTTTTCGTAAAAGGCATTAATAAGCTCTTATCATTTTGGCAAAAGTGTATTGATCAAAACGGTTCTTACTTAGATTAATACGGTTAAGTAGAACTAGAGATTTTTGTGTTTTAAAGTTTTGTATTAAAAACTGACATTATTTTTGCAACAACCGAATGTATCAGATCGATCTAAAATGTTTATATGATCAAATTTTCAATGTTAGAAAAGTACTCGCAGACTTTCTATTTATCAAATAATAAGCGGAAAGACGATATTCAAAAATACTGTCTTACACATTTACATATATTTATGTTTTCCTTTAAAAGTTTTCCAAACTGTGCTTCTCTGTTATTATTTTATTATTTTTAAAATATGGAACCTCATCAGGATTCTTGTAACCTGTCGATATCTAAAATCGTTCGTTCTCGTTGCGAAGGATCAAACTTATACGAGACTGCCACTCGATTCATTTACTTTAAAGCCAGAGATATGGGCCCTTTTGAAAAGTTTCAAGTCTCGATAAGTTGTCCAACTATGATATCCAACTGGCTGACCTCGAATCTCGCTATCACACGTTATCGACCTTACTTACCGTGGAAACTCAAGACCCATTTTGAGGCCTTTGTTTGGGAGATTTCGTCTTCATCCCGGACCGGGCCATGGGGAATGCGGGCATTGTTCCAATGAACGTGTGGCACCATGATTCAAGGCGGGCCAGTTGGACAACAAAACTTGAAACTTTTCAAAACGGCCCATATCACTCCCTTTGTTAAATCGAGTGGCAATCTCGTATAAGTTTGATCCTTCGCAACGGGTACGAACGATATCGATAGGTTCCAAGAATCCTGATGGTTCCATATTTTAAAAATAATAAAATAATAACAGAGAAGCACAGTTTGGAAAACTTTTAAAGGAAAACATAAATATATGTAAATGTGTAAGACAGTATTTTTGAATATCGTCTTTCCGCCTATTATTTGATAAATGGAAAGTCTGCGAGTACTTTTCTAACATTGAAAATTTGATCATATAAACATTTTAGATCGATTGGATATATTATACTTAAGATATGGTTGAACAACCAAAAAGTCCAAGTTTTTGGTTAGTACATTTACTTACCAAATTATTTCTTAGATGAATTTTTAACTTATACTTGGTTTCTCTATGATTAACACGAATATTTATTTATTATTCTATCCTGGGATATTAATTTGAAAAATTATTTGTGATCATAAAATTTCTATAAGGCGTTTTGACCCCGCCGGTGCTTTGAAGTTAAATTAAATAAAAATGCGAGATGTCATTTGTTTTGTCTTTTTCGACATCACAGGTAGATGTCATTTTTAGAATTAATGAAATAATTATTTTTGCACATCTTAAATTTGTGGTATTTTCGATATCAATTAGAATATAAAATAAATAGAAATATTTTTCTATTTCTCAAAGCACTTCCAAGTTGATTTGGAAAATTGAAAGTTCATTTTTTTACATTGATTTATGGATGTCATCTTTGAGAATTTATTCAGACAAATTTTCTTTTCAAATTTTATTAATAATACAAAGGTGATGTCTATTTTTACTCTGATCTTTTTAAGGATTGAATGAAGTAGCTTTTTAAATAAGGATTATTATATTATATTATTATATCAGAAGTATTATTATTAAATAAGAATTTTTAGTGATGGTTTCAAATATAATAAGCGATTTTATCATTAATTAAATAAAAGTATTGGTAGGAAAAATACAATAAAAAAATCAAGTTTTCATTTTTATTAAAATTTATATAAAATTGAGAGTATTTTAGAAAAAATATATAAATTTTTAATTTCTAGTTTAATGTAATTTGTTATAAATAGATAAATATCATATATTTATATTAGTTTATATTTCTAATATAAAAAATTTAAATTAAATTTTTATTAGAATAAAATAAATTAATGGATATACTTTTTTTTATTTTAGGCAAAAATTGTTTGCGGCTTTGGGGCTCGGCCCGACTGTCTGTGATGAAGCGACTTCAAAGGGCATTTCATCATACATTCTCATCCAGGGTGAGTTATTTCAAAGCTCTCAATTAATTTAGAGCTTTTTATTAAAATTAAATATATTAATTAATATTTATAATTAATATTATATAAGGAGACCTTTATTTTAGTTAAAAAAATAATTGTATTACAATTTGTTTTAAAATAAAAATAAAAATAAAAAAATGTCAATAAAATTTTTTATTTTAGCAAAAGAATCAACAAATACGTAAGTATAATATAATAATAGATAATATAAAAAATGATAAAATTGTCATTTATTTATTTCCTTTTTATTAACATCATTATTATTATTATTATTGTTCCCCTCCTTGGATGTCACCTTGTCGTGGTGGGGGGGCTTAGGGTCTCGACCCGACCAAGAACATCCACGTCTTGGATTATTTCCATCCAAGTTAATAAATCAGAATAAATATGTAACGGAGAAATATATTTTAAATATATTTTTCCTTAAATATCAAACTAGAATGAGTATGCAATGGAGAAATATATTTAAATATATTTTTCCTTAAATATCAAACTAGAATGAGTATGCAATGGAAAATATATATATATATAATTTTCCTTAAAAATAAGAATAAGAATATTAAACCAGAGAAATATATGAATGAGACCCCAGGCATGCGCAGAGAGCAAGAGGGGGGAGCAGACGGCCGCCGCCGTCGCCTCTCTCGATTTCTGGCCTCTGCGCATGCTCAAGGGGCAAGTAGTGGGGATAAGGGCTATATAAGCGATCGCGCGCCTGGGTGGTTGGTTGGGGAGGTTGGATGGTACGTTACTCAACACAATATGTTAGTAATGTCAGTTTTTTTTTTATTTATATAATGATTATTCACTAGAATTTATATATTTATTTATATTATTACTATATTGACTTCATTATATGATTATCGTTTAATATATAATAGTATATTATGCTATTAATTTTATTTACTATTTATAAAAGAAGAGTATTTAAATAATTATATAAAATAATTAATAAAATATATATTTTTTATTACGATTCGTGTAATTTGTTTATAATTACCAAACTACTTACGTTGGTTGATTTTATTTTCAGATGTTGACTGGAGCTCTTGAAAAGAAGATTACAAATAAATATTTAATAATAAATGATACAATATTTATTTATAATTTATTATTTAAGCATTCAATTGTATTTAAATAAATATTCAATAAAGTTTAATTTTTTAATTGGTTCATATTAGATATTTTAAATATAATTAAAATTTTATATATATATATTATAAATAAACTTGCTAATTTAAAAACTTTTAATAATTTTATATATATTTAGAAATATTAACATTTTAATAATTTTTATTATTACCTCTACCGATTTTTATTAGATTATCAGTAGTTTTTAATCTTGCAAACTTAAAAAGATTATACAGAGAGGATGAATGTTGTGCCCCCACTGCAGCCGCCAAGAGGCTGTTGTACATTCAGCAAGTGTTAGATATATTTTAATATAAAATTGTGGAATGGAGACCCGCCGAAAGATTCAGCTCCCACTTTTCTGATAAGTTCTTTAATTTTTATTGATTTCTTTATAAATTCAGTCGAACATAGTCAAACCTGTCTATTCTTGTTAGACGCCATTGAGTATATCAAGCATAACAAACAAAATTTTATTTATAAATTTGTATTTTCAATTAAATTTAAATTTGAGAACCTCAACGCATCTTGCGGCATCTGATCTCCCACTACAATCACCCATGTACTGAAAACACAAATTAATAATGAAATTTCACTATGTTACCTGTGATATGCTCGATCGGGTGTGTGAAGGATACATATGTATTATAGATACGGGATATTTATGAGAAATCACAATTAATTATTAGAGTTGCGAGACACTGGTAAATTGCAGTGTGAATTTAGCCGTGTAATTTATTCTTGTCGAGAACTCCACTGCCTAGATACCAGAACCAGTCTCCCCGCGCTCCAACTCTCAAAACATGGATCAAAAAATTTTCATCCTTTCAATTCTTCTAATTAAACGGTGATGTGTTTCTGAAAGTGGTACATTCTTTATGAATAAGCTACTAAATTTTTTATGATTAATTTTACTGATTAAATAAAATAAATCCAAATTTTCAAAATACCAAAATCGACCTCAAAAGTTTAAATTACTTGAAAGTTTAATATTTAATTTTATTTGAGAAGCAAAATTTCAGAATAAATAATTATTATAATTTATACTTGAACTCGGAGCAAAAAATTGAAAATTCATTTAAAAATTAACAAAAAGAGTAAAATAATTTAAAGATAAGGCAAAAAATAAAATTTGGAATTGATTAAATATTAGTTAAAAGTATATCAACTCTATTCAGGGAAATAAATTGAAACTCAAACTTTTTTATATACATAAATGGATGAAAATGATCGAATACTTGATGAAACATATCACGCCATTATAATATAATCAATATATAATATAAATGTTTGATGACTTCGCATCATCAAAGAAAACCTCATTCTCTACTCATTTATTTGAATAACAAAAAAAATTACCTTACCTGTTAGTGAGTTATGCCAGGATATATATATATATATATATATATTTACCTTCAATAACATTATTTTTTTGGGATAATTATAATCTCTCTTAATTATTAATTTTATAAAAATTAACTAAATAGCATGAATTTAACAATACAAAATGTATTTATGTGAACTCAATCATTTCATCTCTACATTTATAGGTTCTTTATTTATTTTTTAATTTCTTTTTATTTATTCACTAACTATAATATATTAATAAGAATTAAACCTGTAAACACCCTGGAGATTATTTTGAAATGGGGACTTTAAAAATTACGACTTTTGCATTATTATTATTATTAAAAAATTATATATATATGTTTAAATATATATTTAATATATTAATTCATTCGATTTATTCATTATTTTATATATTACTTATAATTTTTAAAGAAAAATAATTATAATTTTTATATTGTTTTGTATTGTCAGTTAGGTTATATATATATATAATTATTATAATACTAATTGCTTTCCTCTTTTAAAAATATGCTGGAAACTTTATTCAAAGTTTAAAACAGGAATCCAATTTTCGGAATATTTCCAAAAATGAAAAATCAATCACAGCTAAACATTGAC
>JAAAKE020002654.1:0-11271 GCA_010014785.2 Anisolabis maritima
ATATTAATTGGTAGCCAATATAATATAAATAAAATTTTGTCGCTCAGGACGGGAAGCGAACCACTGACCTTTGGTACATGAAACCAGACCTCTAGCTCTGCACCAAAGGACAGGGCTTTATTTAATTAAATCACAAGGTTTTGAAAGAATAAATCACAAGATTTTGAAATAATAAAGACAATTGCTAACTAAATTTTGACTGAATTGTGTTTATACATACTGTGATATTTTCCTGTTTATTTATTTCATAGTATTTACGATTTTACTTTTATTTGTGATTTTTATTAATTTATTATATTATTTATTTTTATTTATGTCAACTAGTACTTTCCTCCGCTAATAATTTCCTCTTCACTGCCTGTTATACTTCACTGATAAGGGTGACATTGCATTATGTAATGGTGGATAGTGGGACGCGAATGGCCTTAGTTGCTGAAGCGCCTTATGATAAATAATAATAATAAACTATTCCACCAACACAATATCGGGTTCCAGTGATTAGTGACTGCCTTTGTTGTGAGAGCAGCGCTGAAAATAAACAAATACATAAGAGAACCTAGATTTGACGGAGCTCTGGGGAAACCTTTAGAAGAACTAAGGGTCAAGGAAATTGATGAAATAATAATAGTAATAATAATAATGAGGACTGAATTGATTATTCAGGGTTCTGAAACCAAGATAGGTTCCTCAGTACGGAACATTTCTTAAAATAAACCTCTCCCTTAGATAAAATTCTTTTTTTTTATGATCTAAGGGTAAATCCTTCGCTTCACGTCCTCGGCGATAAAATTCAAATTCAAATTATATTGGTTACTAGTTAATTTAAATAAATATGGACGGATAAGTGAAAAAAGACTTAAAAAAAAGGTTAAGAAAACTCTAAATGATTTTAAAGGGTGAATTTTTTTCCTTATGGGCTTGAGATATTTGCATCTGTAGTTTTACTTTATCTTGTTTCTAAATGTCCCCATATGAAGTGTTACGCTATCCATTCCTTTTATAATAATTTTTATTCTTAAGATCACACGACAGAGAGACAATATCTTTAAAATTACTTTACTTTTTCTAAGGTCGGTATTCAGAAATGCTCTCAAGAAAAATCTTAATTAAAGGAGAATTTTTCTATTTTAGAGTTAAAATTTTTCTTGACCGTTTAATTAAGAAAGATCTTAGAATTAACTATTTGATTATTTAAATTTGTTTTAAAAAATTCTACTGAAAAAAGGGTAGTAAATTCTCAGGTTAAGATTTTTCCTAGAAGCGTTTCTGAAATCGCCAAAATTGCAGAGTTTTAATAGATTTGACTGTCTTCTGTTTTACATCTAACCTTAGATTTTATTTTTATCATCATTTTTTTTCTTACCTGATATAGACGTAGCTTCAGGTGTGATTCAGATAATAGGAAGGGAGCAGCAAAAAAAATCCCAAATTTCATACGTTTCTGTTTAAATTTTATTGGACCATTTAAACGAACTTAAAAAGAAACAATTTCTTATAAATAACATCAAAACTTGTTTTATCTTTTAACTCCAAAGAACGGTCTAGCCAATAACAAAATTACATGTTTTTAAAAATGTAGTCAAGGCGATTAATTAAATATTTGCATCTCATCTGATAATGGTCCAATAAAATATAGACCGCAACGTTGTGTTAAATCTGAAAGTTTTAATGGCATAGACTCTATTTTACTCTGACTGCCACCATCCTGTCCTCACTTTTAATGAGCTTAGGTTTATTTATATTAAATGGTACTTTTGCTTGGTATTTTTCTCATTATTTAGCTATCCGAATCTTACTAAAAGAACGCCTGGCTTTTAGACTACCAAAAATAGAAAAGGAAAGAGTGCTGGTGCCTCACTTGGTTTTCTTCTTCTTGCGCATGCGCACTATTTGAGAGCCTTGTATAGATTTCCCTATGAGATCAAGTGGTTTCCAAATGACCCCCACCAGTTTTAGCTTCAATCCCAAACTCCCCTCTCTCTCAAGTGCGATAAACCTAAATTCCACCAATATGTTTAAAATGTCTTTTAAAATTGGTTCATTAATTTATATATATAATAAATAAAACCGTTCACTTTAATGGCAAAAAGTATGGGCTAAAAAATTAAAATTAACAACCATCCGTTTAAGCAAGTCTCAAGTTTTAGAAATCTTGACTGCGAAATTGACCTCAAATAGACTCAGATATACTGAAGAAAACAAACACCTTCAGCAACATCTGCGGAAACCTATGTTACCTGAAAAACATCACCAGGAAGGACACATGTGTAAAAATCCTTAAAAATCTCGCGGTCCCTTGCTTACTCTTGTTGAGGATTTTAATTAAAAGAGAGGAGTCTCTAATATAATCAGCTAAGATGAGATCTCTACGAGCTACAAAGGGCTGTACCAGGATAGACGAAATAAAGAACACAGAATTAAGGGATGAATTAAATATATTCTCTCTAAACAAAAGAGTGAGAGAATATAAAGAACGATAGGTCCAATAGATGGCTAAGAATGAATCAGAGAATAGGGGCGTATCAAAAATATTTGGGGAGGAGTGTTTATAAAGAATAAATTTATATCATTATGAATAAAGAAATATGATTCACGAATTTGATGTAATTTGTTTTATCTTTTCGGACCATATAGGCTATAAACAATAAATATGTATAATATTATACGATACAAATCAAGGCCTATTTATTTGTACCAATTGGTATTCCATTAAATAAATTTTCATCGGACGGCTTGGGATCCGAACCCATATACCTTGAGTTTTAAGATTTTAAATATTTACAATGTCAATACCTCTAACGCTTCGACCTCAGGGCGGGGAGGGGGGGGGGGGGAATAATAATAAAACAAAGTTATTATCGTATAATAATAAAAAAAATTATGAATATTCATTCCCATTTGAAAAGGATCATCCTTAATAATAATAAAATTCTAAAGAATATAAAATAACATAATTTCTAAAATTTTATTAAACACTATATTTCCCTCTCTATAAATTTTTTATCTAAATATGTATTTTATTTTATTTTATTTATTTGAGAGTTGAAGCCCCATTTTTCCCCCCCCCCCCCCCTCATTATGGCCCTGTCCGAAAGAATCCCTCTTCAAACTTGTAAACGGGATCTAAGAAGGCGGAGGAAACAATGTGCCCCGGAACAGGTCACTATAATTAATCCTTGAATAGGATGATGATGATTCAGTTCATAATTAAGGAATTTAAAATTTTCTCTATAAATATATACAAAATAATAGAATAGATAAATTAACTTATCATTACCCCATATTCACCATTATCATTATTTGATGAATTGATTACAAAAAAATAGCGGTGTGGCTTCAAGTATTTTTTTTTTTAATATCTTTTTTTAATATAATTATATTTTTAAAAAAAATTATCATATATCATGTCACAAACACTTTAGAAATATTTCTTTTATCTTCTTGTTATCAATTTACAAGAATTTCTTCTTGAAATATGAACTTGATAAATATTAAATATTAAGATAAAAGGACTTAAATATTTGAAAAAGGTAGAATACTAGAAAGTTAAATTTTTTTATAAAAATAATAATAAATGAGTAAGAAAAAAAATTTCATAATTTTATTTTTCTAAATCTCATTTACTAGATGTAAAATATTAATAGTTTAAAAATCATTTCATCTCGAGAAAATAATTTTTCAATTAAACGCGAAATATTCGAAAAATGTTTTGTTATTATGCCTAAGGGATTACAAGTATTAATTGAAATGTGAAATTCATCAACCATGAAAATTTTATTGGCAATTTTTACATAAACGTAAATTTCATTTAACCAATTTAGAAATTTCATTCTTCTAGGCTTTCTTCTATGAATGTTAATCACCAACTAACAACAATTTTCATATAATATCCAATTAAATAAACTGAGGGGACAACCATAAAATCGACAGTTGAATTTCAGCCAATAGGGGAGCCTCTAAAAAACTCATAATCTCGGCTTTCATTAAATATTGTTATCATCAGTTACAAGAAGTGAAATGAGGATAAAAATTAAAAAATCTGGTGTGAAAAGAGCAACTTTCTCTTACCTGATTTTGTTAGAAAAAATATTGTGAAGTGATTTATAAAAAAAAAATACCAACTCTATCCCCAAAAACTTTTAATAGGGCACTTTAAATCAATCACCCTCTATAGATAAGAGAATGTAAAAATATAGACCCACAACTTTACAAAATATTGGGAAAGAATTAATCTGAACGTAATGCGATGTGGCTAATTTATATCTGATAGGACACGAAAGTAGCAAAGAGAAAATTATATATAATTTTCTTTTTAAATAGAGAAGGTTCAACAATAAAGCAGTCTTTGGATGCTCAATAAAAAGTTAAAGTTGAAACGTTTCGAAGAATCTTCAGTCCAATTAATTCCCAAAGGACAACAATCAAATTGGACTGAAGATGAACTAGTAAAAACATTCTTCGAAACCTTTCAATTTTGAGTCTGCCTTATTTGCTGATCTTGCCTTCTTCTCTATTAAAATTACAAAACAACAACAATTTTCTTCTTCAATTTTTTGTTTCCCAATTGTCGACTTTTTGGTCACAAATCATTCTATCAATAATTTATTGAACAATTGAATTAATTATTTTTTTTTTATTAAAAAAAATTATTTTTTTCTTCCTTGCCTCTCTCTCACCCTCTCTCTTGTCTGACTGTCGGTCTCTTTCTTAATTTAATATAAAGCGTTCTCAATTTCCATTTTATTTTTCATTCATCTCTCTCCCTCTCTTTCTCTCTTGATAAATAGATCTTTTAAAATATTCATTAAAGAGAAACCAAACTTGAAGCCATTGTATTAATAATTTTCACTTGCCTTACAATCTCATCTTTAATATTCCACAATTGTAAGGAAAGGCGAGGGTTCCGAAAACACATAGACTCTCTCTCTCTCTTCCTTTTATTTTGCTTCTTCTTTCAGTTTCTTGGTCTCTTTTATCATTGGTCGAAATTGTGCAAATATTAAAGACCAATTGTGGAAAATATTAAAAACTTACATAAAACTTGATGAAAAAAAAAAAATATTTCTAACACAATGGTTTTGACTAAAAGCTTTATCATTTTATATTTAATCATGGTCTATATACAATTTGTATATATTGTAGATATAAAAGTATTATTTTGTCACTTATACAAACAGAAAAACTTGCCAGATTTATTAGAAAAGATTTCTCTCTTTCCCTCAAACATAAAGTCAGTAAAGGTGGAAGTACTAGGCTCCCAGGAGTCGAACTCGGAATTAAACCTCTGTGGGTCCTTGCCGTATTGACCCTTGCACCAAAGGCCCAAGACTCAACGCCTGTTGTAATAATAATTCAGATCAATGGCAGATGCAAGATGTGTTTGTGTCGAATCAAAAATTTCATTTTTTTTAGACGTTTTAAAATATTGAAATAAAAAATAATTTTAACAAATTATTATATAAAAATAAATTAACCTCTCCCCCTTCCCCCATAGGGTCGAGAAGTTAAAGATATTGTCATTGTTATTCAATATTGATGACCTTAAAGCCAAAGGCTGTGGATTTGGATCCCAGATAGTCCGATGAAAATTCAACATTCAAAATCTCGAAATATAATTTTTGGTCGATTACTATACTTTTCCAAATACTACTACGTATTCTCCGTATAAAAGAAAGTAAAAGTGTAAAGAATGTCATCTATATTTATTTTATTTTTTCCGAGCTACTAAAAGAACATTTTATAAGGCATTTCCCATCACAACAATTAATATTATGTACTGATGAATGAAATGCCATAAGTTCACTCGAAATATCTACAAAATAAAGTGAGTTATTATTGTTCTGTTGGATCGTTGGAAACAATACTCAAGATACCCCGCTTACTAAAATTTATTTATATTTATCGAATATCAATTAATTTAAATAAATATGACTGAATTGATTTCGAAAAATAAAAAAAGATATGTAAAATTCACTTAATAGAAAATTTGTGTAATAAACTTGAACTTTTTTCAATGAATTAATTCCATGGTATATTTTCCATTAAAAAATCCAATAAGAGTGGAACTCAAGTTTACATATACTCTGCGCACATGTCATATATCCTCTGTAATGACCCTCAGAGCTCTCTCTTCTCAATCTCCCACCTCAATGTCAATTTGCTCTCTATATAAGGAAACCTGAGAGATTCGCAAAAACATTTAACTCTATTGCATTTGCATGTTGATTCATTTACTACTTTGCCACATTTTCCAACCAAGTTAAATTTACATAACACTTTTGCTAATGATACTATCTTAGAAATTGTTTTTCCTATCATTGAGAAAAGGTTTAAAATTGAACTAATATAAAATAAATTAAATAATTGTTTTAATACATTTTAGTATATTAATAAATGCGGACAAGGCCGAATCCTGATTTAAGGGAATGAGTGAGGAAAATTCTGTGATGGGAAAACCTGATCCCCAATTTAATTTTTTTAAATACGTATAAGTACAATTTTTTCTACAAATTTATTATTATTTTTTTTAAAGTCGTAAGGATAAGGGATGATTTGGACTCCAAACTTCCCTCCTTGGATTCTCTATCATGCAGTTTCACAAAAAAAATTCGATTTTTTTTCTGACTTTTTTTTATTTAATCACTCAAGATATATTCACGTGTTTGAATTTTTTATTTCCAAATTTTTTAGTCCCATCCCATATTTATAGTTTTTCTTTTCCTGGCGAGATTCCCACTCCATTACCCAATCCAAAAGTTATATTATATTTTAAATTTATTACAATTATCGCGTATTAAGCCTAGTCCTCCTAACTTTATTAAAACTCCCGCCAAATTATGCCGCAGTATAAGTAAATCCATATTTTGTATTTGAAATAGTTCTTCAAGTTTCTGCAAAGTTAAATTTAAATATCTCACACAAATTTATACAAAATATGCCCTTATTATTAATGTTAGTTAATCTATCCTTGAGAGTTTTTATTTATTTATTTTTTTTTTTTAATATTTTCTGCTTAAAGAAAACCTGAAAATTTTCTCCAATACTTCAAAACTTTTCCTAAAGATAATTAAAAAAAAAAGAAAGAAAAATGATTTATGAAAAAGAAAATCAACAGTCAAGAAGAAAAGAAAAGAAATTTGTCATCGTCTCGAGAGGCTGAGCTCATTATCAGGACAATAATTGTCAATAAATCGGACAATTGGCTCAATTATCACTCGATTATAATCATTTTTCTTTGTATTTGATAAATTTTTTGTAAATATGCAAAGTGGGGTGAAATATTGATTCTCTGTGGATACAAATACTCTTCCTCTTTCATCTTGTCTATATTAAAGAATCCATATGAATTAAATAAACGGTTCATTTGGAAATTCCCCTCAAGAATTAATTATTCTATTATCTTAGTAAATAGAAAAGCTTGGATACGCGATAAAAGCCCTTCAATTCCTAATCGGAAAGAATTATCCATTTGTTTTTACTTGATGCATTTGTCTAGAATTATTATATTCAGCTTCTGGCATAAATTAACAATCTTGGTATTATTAAAGACATCATAGCTAGAATATATATATATTTTTTTTGGAGGGGGGGGGGGGAGAGGAATAGAAATTTGTATCAAGATATAAAGATCATTAATTTTGAATAAGTTTTACGTAGTTATCGAATAATAATAAAAAAAAATTTGGAATATTTTGAAAAGAATCACCCTATTAATAAATAATTGCAACTATAGTTTAAAAAACATAAAAGAATATTTTTCCATAATTTCTCCAACAAAAGAGAGTGGGTTCGATTCCCAGATGTATGTCCAATTTGTCGAGATGTGAATTAATAAGTTTTAATTATATACTGTATTTAAATATCATCAGGGGTAGTCAACCTGGTCTCTTTCGCTCACTAGCTTTTTCATAGTAAGCGTTAGGGGTTTTTGTCCGCTTTCTGATATCACCGAAAATTGAACCTGATATTTCGTAGCATCACAAAAATCTCATTAATAATTAATTAGTTTTTTCAATTTATAGTTTTTACCTTCAATTTTCTTTTTCTTCAATTTATTATAATTTATTATCGATGTCTTGAGTTTGGCGTTCACCAACCGTATTCCTCGGGGCCACCTATCCGAGGTTGAGCACTGCTTAACTTTGCTTCTCTGCTCAAGCATCTTGGTGGAGCTGTTCTTCTCTCCGCTGGTTTTTTATGTATTATAATTATACGGAGAGCATGAATAAAAAGTTAAATTTAACTACATATTTTTTTTTTTACTAAACTTTAACTCAAAAAATTTCATTTGCGTTAAATTAAGTCACTGCGAAACCACTGGGCGGTAAGGAAATTTTACTACCAACAAATATACAAAAGTGGGTATAAAAAACATTGAATAATATGGGTATGTTTTGAAAAAGTTAGTGGTTTTCAAAATAATCATCTCGCACTTTATAAATGGGCATAAAAAGGTTGACTACTCCTGTCATAGTTCAAAGATGATTCATATATCATATATAATTTATTTATTTACCGAGATATCGATAAAAAATTCATTTCTTTATTAAAAGTTAGAAAATTTATCATTAAAATCTTAGATGAATTTATTTCTATATAATGTATAGACATTTTGATAGTAATAGTCTCTTGGTTAAATAATCCTCTAACTATGAGAATCCCTTTAGGAATATCCCAAAATGTGTAACTCCGATTGCTCTAATTTTATAACTTGAGTGCATTAAGAGAGAGTAATGGATTTAATTCAGCATCAATTAAAACAACCTTGGGGATATCCTGTACTTTTAATTGCGAGGTTCTAGTATTCCATCTGAAATAATATGCTTTTATATCACCTTGCAACTTAAAACAAATTTATAGTGACATCTCTTTTAAATGATAATCAGAGACTCTACTTAAGAAAAAAAAAGCACAAGCATCAAAAAGAATTGAATATGATAAATTAAAAACAAAAAAAAAAAAAAAAAACACTGGGTATTCCTAAACATTGGGGAGTTTTTTTTTTCTTTCTAGGCCTATAGTTCATGGGCTTTGTTCCTCTTAGTGAACCGACACAAAAATTGTTTTGTCATTGACTCAATTTTTTTTTGCAATTATTTCAAATGAAAATATTTATATATTGTTTAATAAAAAAAAAACTCGCCTTTTTTCTCACTTCTTGAGCTCTACTACCAACAATAATAAAATTTTTCTTTATATAAAAAATAAAAATTCTAATATTAGAGTGGGTGGGTGAATAATTTTTCATTTATTTCTTTCTCAGGCTAACTCTTATTCAAAAAAAATTTTTTAGGGAAAGGGGAAGGAGGAAAAGACCAATTTTTTTGTAACAACTTGCATTTTAATTGCCTTCTTTTTGCTTTCAATTTGAGTCTAAATTTCTTGAAATTTTATTTGACTTTGAACCAGAAAGGGGGTCTTCCCCACTTCCTCCAATTCCAATTAAGCCACTATTGAAAAAAAAAAAAAAATGTATAAAATTCCCTTTTTCGCTCTTGAACTTTTTTTTTTATTAAGGATTAGCATTACAGCCATACCTTATGCAATATATGGAAATGAGATATATAATACATATCTATACAATATTATAATCAGAAAATGTTTACCATGACAAGGCCTTTGAGTGTTGCGTCATGAATACGTCATGATAACGTTACAATCACAGGCTGCTAACAGAGTTTGACATTTATTTCTAAAAGTGAGGTTAGGTTAACTAATAAAAGTTAGGAAAATTCAGGTGATATGTTTATAATTACAAATTTTTTTTTTTTTTAATTAAAAATTTACAAATATTTTACAGTTTATAATAGATAATGTAATACTTATAAATGTGTTTAAATAAATACAATATTAGATCAAGTGGCCAAAATTAATGATAGTTGTTTATAAAAAGTGTATAATAAGGCCTAGTTAAAGAAAAACAATATAATAATAGAAAAAAGATAAAAACAAAAGCAAGGCCTAAATTAGAAGTCTTAGAACTTGAGTTTGATGTATTTGACAAAATTATAAACTTGACTTGATTGTATAGGGATATTTAATATTTTAATTAAAGGAGGGGGTTCTCTAATTCTATTGCTTTTAAAAATATACTTCTTTGAGCTTTATAGGACAAATTGTAATTTATTATATCTATATTTAACACTTATGAGAATTCCTAAGGGAAAAATAAATATTGACTCTTTTAGTTTCCATTTAAGTTAATACAATCTCTTGTCACTTCGATAAATTTTTGTGGTTCATTGAAATGAGTTAGTGGACAATTTAGTCCGTTTTTTTTTTTAGATGTATTAAATTATTGAAAGAACACGTTTAACCTAATAAAAGTGATAATTTTGAATCTGGTTTAAACCAGAGCAAATGCTGGGTTATTCAGCCATGATTATCATTATGCATTTATCTATTTGAGTAGTTAGAAATAGGAATAGGCTAGTTAAATCTAGTCATTAAATTTGAAAAGTTTAATCATCTTATAATTTGCTTAATTTTCCAATTTCTCTAGATAAAATAATTTTTTCATTTTATACTACGTGAAAAGTGGGTTAAGGAGAAAGATCGTCTAGTACTCTTACTATTTAGAACTGCTGCCCTAGATTCTCTAGAAAACGAACTACGAAACACTCAATTTGTGCTCTTCCAATATCAACAGAATTTAAGAAGTTAGACTTCATTGTAGTGAGTAGAGGATATTAATGAGAATAACCTGAGGACTTTAAGGGAAGAAAAATATGGAAATTTTTTATATCCTTTATTTCATCAATATTCCGGACTGTTTGAAATAGGACTAATCGAGCAACTAAATACATATAAAAAAATGATAATTCGTTCAAAAAAATTTTTTTAAATAAATAAAACAATTCAGATATCTTTATTAAAAATAATTCAACTTTAAAAATTGTAATAGTTATTCCTTTACTGTTTTCTTTTTTGGTTGGTTTTTTTCTCCTCATAAATTTCTTAGTAGTAATGCATTGTTTATATAATAATAGTTAATACGTATATTCCAGCCTTACTCTAAAAACAAATGGGAATCCCCTAAAGAATTGAATATAATTGATATCTAACACCATTCTTTGTTTTCATATAGAATTCATATTTTTTTTTATTTAGGGCCTCTAGGTCATATCTTTAAAAAAATTAAATTTTATACAAAACAGTCATACAAATAATATATAGCAGAAAAAACATTACATCACAAAAAAAAAAAAAAACAAAACATGATATTAATATGGAAAAAAAAAAAAAAAAAATTTTTTTAACTATTTTGCATTA
>JAAAKE020002665.1:1120-11271 GCA_010014785.2 Anisolabis maritima
TGAAAAAGGGGGGAGGATTGGGTTTTTTTTTTTTTGGTATTTTTTAAAATTTTTTTTTTTTTCCCCCCCCCCCCCCCCCCCGGGATTCCTTTGGTATTTTCTAAACAACAACCTCACCCTTCCTTTTTCAGGTTGTTTAAAATCCCTAACTAAATTTCCTCCCGATACGATTATTCGTTTAGGAGACACAAATATACAAATCTATTTTGAATTGTATACAAAAATATAATTATTTTTTTTTTAAGTAAATTTTGCCAGTGAATTTTTTTCTTATGGAAAATTTGAGAATTTTTTTCCTTTTTCGGGTTTCCCTTTCAATATAATCACCCCCCCCTCCCCACACACACACCTTGATTTTTAAAGAATAATAATTGCAAGATTTAATTATTTTTGTTAGTTGTAATTTGCTTTGAGATATTTTCGATTTTTTTTTATTTATTTCCTTTTGAATATTCGAAGTAAAAACCTACTTGAATTCATTCTACAGGTTGTTCTTAAATCTATATAAAATTTGATCCAGATCCAATTATTCGTTTGGGAGGTGATGCGGGACAAACATACAAACATACGTCTATTATTTTTATAAAATTGAAAAGTATAATTAATTCATTTTGGTTCTTTTTTTTTTTTTTTTTTTTTTTTTTTTTTTTGTTAAGTAGACAATTGTAGCAAATTCTTTCTTACGGGAAATTTTTTAAAATGAATTTTCGAAACACACTGTACCAGCAATATCCAAAGAAAAAAAAAAAAAATCAATTGACCCGGGAAAATTAATAATAAAATTTTCAAAAGATAAATTTTAAGTGAATGAGAAGAGAAATAGTTTTTATAGTAACCATTAAAGGAATTCATGATTCCTCTTTCCTGAAGATGACCGAAACATCGTCCTGTCCACATCATTATGTTTATAATTAATTTTAGAATTTTTCTTTTTTTTTTTAAGTACTTACGAACACACACAGATACACTTTTTGATTAATTGAGTGACAACTGGGAGTTGGAAGTGAATATTTAATTACCTAAAAAAAAAAAAAAGAAAATAAGAATATATTTTATTTATTCTTTGTTTTAATAAAATATTGAGTTAATTATTTATTAGATAATTGAAATAAATTAATTTTTCAATGCCGCATTGTTACGTCATACTTTTTCTTTATTTTTCAATTTAAAGAATGTTGCTAAATAGAGATGTGTATTGTATTTGTTTGTTGTTTCGCAGAAGATGTCGCAGAGCAAATGTATCGGACAAACAAATTTTAGAAATTTTACACATTTTGCAACATGCAAATCTAAAATATTGTTTGAAAAAGCATCAACAACAACAAATGTTGCTAATTCGTCTTGAAGCAAAATTAGATGTAAGCGATTTTTTTTTTTTTTTGTTTTTATTGTAATTGTTATATATAAACAAAGCGAAACAAAACGGAATTCTCCGACCAATCAGATTGTGATTTGACGTTTCGGGAGAAAAAAATAGCCGAGTCATCGCTGCTTGACTCTTTATTAAAACATCAGCTTTAAATTGATAATCTAAATATTTGAATAGCTAGGACAGATAAGACGAATGATTTTATATAAAAATTTTTTCTTATCAAATTTTTAATTAAAAAATTAAAGCAAAAAAAAAATTTGAAATTGTAGCAAGTATTATATTGGATGAATTTATATAGTAGGACAATTAAATGCAAAAGTTGTTGTTTTGTCGTCTTTAGAAAGAGATCCCCTCGCAAAGTTTAAGAAGAAAATTCACTTGGGGATTAATCAAGTTTAATTTTAAGAGAAAATCTCAGATGATTTTATTATTATTCTCTCGTCTTTCTTCTCTTTGAGTCATTAAATAACAAATGAACTATTTGCAAAACTTCCCTTCTCCTTTCATGCCTTTTATTTGGGGATATAAACAATTTTTATAAATTTTTGGAATTTAATGAGACGTTAAAAGAGAAAAAAAGAAGAAGAGGAGGAGAAGAAGAAAAAAAAATTGCTTTTGACAAATTGAAATAAAAATAAATAAATAAATAAATAATTATAAAATGAAGCAGCTACAAAGAAAAATATTGAAGGGAACATTTTCAATGTCGCTAGGCTCTGTTGAGTTCATCTCTTATGAGACAGCCTCATAATTAATACTTCCAATCGAAGCAACAAGGAAGAGAATAGCGATTAGCGAAGTGTATAAATCCGCCAATGCAATACAACCATTATCCAAAATACCGTTAGAGAGAGCAAGGCTGAGAGGGATTAATCCTACTCATAGAGATATAGCGCATGTTAGGGTAATAAAAAAATATCTGGTGTGATTAAGAACATTACTAAGAGAACGTTGCGTGATGTGCTCTTACTCAGACCAGATTTTTCAGTTTATTCTTTTTTTTTTTGCTTCTAAACATTATTAAAAATGAAAAAAAAAAAAATGACAACCGCAAAATCTTCATTTCCAAATAGAAGGAGTCGAAGAATGATATAATTTTAAGAAATTTTTGTAATATAATTATTATTATTAATAAATTTGTTTTACTGAGGAGTTAAAGTATTTGCTGTATCCCCACCCATGATGATCAAGAATTCTTTTTTGAATGTTAATAGACAATTTGTCATTAGGTTTCATTATCATAATGATGAATGAATGATTTATATAAAAGAAAAAAAAAACTCATTTAGCTCTCGATCAATTTCACTCAATAAACAAAAAGTGAAGTGGATATTTTTGATGAAAAATAAAAAACAAAATTCCCTTAAAATTAAGTAAAAACCAATGAAATATAAATATATATTTAACAAAAAAAAATTTGAAAAAAGTCGTGTCGCGACTAAACGCAATCACACAACTTTTTCTTATCTAGGAAGGAACAGAGAGCTGAGTGATGTGCTATCACGCCAATTTTTTGCAACGGGAGTCGTTCACTTCAACAACCAATTTATTCAAAATCGTTAGAATAGTTTAAAGGAAAATGACAAAAAATCCAAAAACGTACAAGAGTAAAGCGGTCCCTAAACAATTTTGAGAGGGGGGAGTTAAAATAAAAGAGCATCTTAAAAATAATTGATTTATGAATTTTAATAAAAATCGTTTGAGTAAATTGAAAAAAAAAAAAAAAAAAAAAATACATCAGTAAAGTTTTAGTACTCTTTGGCCGATTTTATTAAAAAACTTCGAGGTGCCATAAACTTTTTTTCGTTTTTGAGCAATCTTGTCCACACACAGACATTTTTTTAATTTCGGGGATCCTTACAACGTACAGGAATACTTTGTATAACGCGGTTATTTGGTTCCGCGTTGTGGAAAAACGGCGTTGTTTATAAATGGATTCGTTTCTCTTAAAAGATTGGAAATTTTATTTTTTATTTTATTCACAAAAACAAAAGGTAGAGGTCTCGCTTCACGTACCAGTGATTCGCTTCCCGGCTTGAGCGTCAAAATTTATTTATATTATAAATAACTCCGTTGATCCTTCTTTTCCTCTCAAGGAATTTCGATAGCCACTGTTTCGAAATTCAGACCCCAAATTTGTGGAAATAAAAACCGCGTTTTATCGGTATTCCGTTGAAATAACGTTTTATTGCGATCGCAATACTTTCTCACTGTATATAGATAAGGGAAAGTAAAAAAGTAATTTTTAAATTAAAAAGAGGATTGGAGATTTGAAAATAATTACGTTTTTTTTTTTTCTCTCTCCAAAAATTAAAATTAAATTTATTGATAAAAAAAAAAATCAATATATTCTTAATCTCATGAAAAAGAGAGAGAGAGAGAGAGAGAGAAATGGAATGTTTTAAGTGAGAGAGAGTAATTTATGTGTTCAGAGAGAGAGAGAGAGAGAGAGAGAGTTTCATGATGAGAATGGATTTATAAATCAAGTCCTAACCGGAAATCGAAGTCTCTTGGCTTCGGTCGAATTCTAGTAAACGGACTTTCGGACATGATTTTATACTAAGCTGCATCCAATGTTGGTGTATTTATTTATTTACCAGTAATATGCAAAGTGATTGATGATTTCGTTTAAAGAGCAGAGTGGGGGGGGGGGGGGATTAATTTTAACTTGTGAGGATAAAAGAAAGTTTCGAGAAATTGCAATGACCAAGGTCATTTAGTCTCAGCCATTATTTACTGATAGCCAAAATTATTATATAAATATAAGGAAGTGGAGGAGAGGAAGCGAGACCTCTACCTTCACTTTTTTGTTTTTATTTAAAAGGAAAAAATTATTGTTGTTGTTTTTTTTTTTTTTTTTTATTTCAATTTGTGCAGAGGTAGAGGTCTCGCTTCCCATTCGGAGTCACAAAAATATATTCGCTAGCAATTAGTATAAATAAATAAGAACGGAGTTTAAAATGGTCTCAGATGTCGAAAAAAATTATTTTAGAGAATTCCTTATATCCTTTTTTTTTTTTTTAATATAAAATTTAAGAAACTCCCCCCCCCCTCCTGATCCATTTACATCCCACGGTACGTTTCAAATCATCAGAAGGCCTGATAAAGACCCCAAGTGTTGCCGAAACTAAAAAAAAAAAAAAAAGGCTTCCCTTTATCTATTTTATTTTATTTTTTTAGAAAATTTCCAATTTCTTTTATTTATTTATTTATTTATTTTATTCAAGTTGAACTATTAATGAACGCAAATTTCTCTCTCTAATATAGAACGTTAGATATTCAAAGTTTAATCTCGCTCTACGAATAATAACGTGTGAGCGAGTGTGGATGGAATTAATCCGCCGCTCGCCAGGGGGCTAAATGGCTTCTTCCCTTTATCTCGCTAATTAAGTCGCTTCACCTCACTACCCGCTTTATGATTTATGCTTTTAATTTCAGAACACACAACAAGATGTACAAAATAAATACCAACTTCAATTGTTTTTTGTTTTACAGTCCGTCCATATTTAATTTTATTAATTGATAATACATTCTGCAACATGAAGCGAGACGTCTACCTCTGCACCAAAGGACAAGACATTGACATTAAAACTCTCTTGATGCGATCTTATCTCAGGAAAAGATAAATTTAACGGTGTCGTGATGAAGGTCGGAAGACGCGACCGAAACGTCGCCTCTTATCAATAAAAGATTGGGAGAGAAAATTGATTGCCACCCATTCAAAAACATCTATTTAAATATAAATTTTTTTTCAAGCTGCAATCGTGTGTATAAACTCACACACAAATGGAGTTTCTTTTTTTTTTTTTTAACTCAATAAAAAAAAAAAATTAATCTAGGACATTTAGAGAGTAAAAATAATTATAAATTAAACAAAGAAGAAAGAGACAAACATGCACATTCACAAAGAATATACAAATAAGAAAAAAAGAGGAGAAGGCCAAAGAGAATAAATAAAAGTGCTAGGGAGAAGGGTTTTTTGTTTTGGTCTAAGATTATGATTTCTTCTATTCTGACGTCATCAATTAAAAATTAAGCATAACAATTGTAATTGTAAATATTTGCTTGTTTTTTTTTTTTTTTTGTTAGTTATTTTGTAATTTTGGAAGTAAAAACTCGTCCCTCGCTTCCCTTCCCTTCCCTTTTACAATCCATGGCGAAATTTCTCCCCGCTACGGGAATTCGTTTTTGACGCGAGATGCGTGATAAACATACAAACATACAGATTGATATTTTTTAAATAGATTTGATAAAAATTTAATTTTTATAAAATAATAATTGTAATTATTTTTATTTCGTTTTGTTGCAGAAGTAGAGGCCTCACTTCATGCACCAAAGGTCAGTGGTTCCCTTCCCGTCTTGAAAAATCTTAAAAAAGTTCTTTATATTATATTGTCTACCAATTAATTTAAATAAATAAGGACGGAGTATAATATATAGCGAGAGAGACTTAAAAAAGTCTGGTGTGACAGCCGTACATCACACAACTTTCACTTTTGCCAGAAGTCTCCTCATTGTTTAACAGTTACAGAGCTCTCCCAAATCTAAGGAGGGGGGGGGGGAGTCCGCCCTATATCAATCCATCCATCCAGGGGTGCCATCAATTTTGTTCAATGATTTCAGTGTGCCGCTTTATTTTGTCAGCGCTTGTCCCAGCCTTCGATGTGTCGATTGCCTAACTACGCGGGGTTCTTAAGGAAGCTCTCGTTACTGCATCAGAATCCCAGAAACCGTTTTTTTTTTAAATGCCACACCGCAATTTTTTCGTTTTGTTCTGATGACCTGATTTGTTCTCTAAGTCCGGGGTTCGAATAATTCCAGAAATCCTGGGTTCAATCAATATTAACATTTTTTTTTTCTTTTTCTTTTACCTTGAATAGAAAATACTTTTTTATTTTTAGCGAATTTCTTATTCCATCTTTTCATCGATCCTCGTCCCAACTAACAACTGCCTCTCTGTCCTATTTCCCCTCTCTCTCTCTTTCATTGAGTATTCCAATCAGACTTTGCCCCATTATGAGTTATTTTCGGGTTTGGTTTCAATTTCATGTTCCAGACAGAAGAGAGAGATCACTTTGCTATTGTTGCTGTTGTTGTTGTTTAACCCTTTGTCATCCCAAGATAATTGTTTTATATCACCGTCATTTAGGAGGAGGAGGAGGAATTTTATTTATATAAAAAAAAAAAAAAAAACCTATTTTGTTATTGGGATGAATCAGTTAAAAACGTAACTAAATGACGTCACATAAAATCAAGAATTTTATTAAAATATCCTTTTTTTTTTTAACAATTATTTTAGTAGAATAGGTTGCAAGTTTAAATAGGGCAGTGGTTCCCAAATGCAGAGAAATAACACTCTCTAAAATATTCAATTTAAATTACGTTTTTAACACGAATATGGCAAATTCTAATTTCCTTCGCCCCGAACGCCTCAAATTCATTCTAAAGAATGGATAGATGGATATTATTTATTTCTCCATGTAAAAGTTATTCATTTATTTTGAGAATTTCTTTCTTTAATTTTTTATTCTACCGGTCGGCGGAAAAAATGTCACGTCGTTTAGTTAGTAACGGTAATTCATTATTTGGAATTTTTGGTGTCTAAAATATATAAATAAATATTGGACGAGGACGTTAATTTCTCTTTTTCTTTTTTGTCTTATGCAATTTGTAAAATTGTATTTGTGTGGTGGGCGTTTATTCACACCCAACACACAGAGAAACACATTTTTATTTTTTTTAGTCTCAAAACGTGTATTTCCTTTAAAATCTCGACATGGATTTTTTTTTGCGATCGCAATACTTCTTCATTATATATTTCATATATATAGGTAATAATTTATCACCGCCCTAAGGATGAGATAAGCCACTGATAAGGAATTTTTGTTAACTGTGAGATTATATGTCTTAAAATATATTAAATATATTAAAAGACTATCCCTCCCCCCCCCCTCTTTCCCTCTCCTTTAAATATAATTATAACATTAAAAAACAAGGGGGGGCGGTTGAAAGGCCAGGCAGTCTGATGAAAATCTATTCCTAACAATAAATATGTCGTAATTAACTATTTAAAGTCTAAATGGCCTAATTCTATTCCTGTAGTTGCTAACAATAATTAATTACATGCTCGTAATAAAATTATTTTATTAATATTAAATTTTTTCAAAGGGAATAGAAGAAATGCGATTTTGCAGTGACGTCATGAAGAGAGGAATAAATAATTTGTAGTTTTGACTATGTGGGGGGAGGGGGGGGGGGGAATGCGGAGAACTCTGTAAGGCAGGGTAGTTTGAGCTTAGACTCAGTCACAAGCTGCTTCCCCCTCCCTCCGAATAGAAAATAGAAATTTATGATGAAATCCTTTCGAGGATGCAAGTCATGGCATGTGGATCTTCATCTGAGACCAAATAGGCTTTGAAATGATACGTATTATCCAGGCAAATTTATTTATTCACTTGATCTCAATTTTTTATGGACCGAACCCACCACACTCCTTGGCTTTGAATCTCAATAACTTTAACCTCCTCTCGGTTGCGGGGGTGGGAGTGGGGGGGGGCGTATCTTTTATTTATTTTAATTTAAAAACAAAATTAAATAAAAATCCGGAGTTTTCTCTCTACAAACTTCATAATTATTTTCATTGAATTTCAAAAGATTTAGGCTTAGAAAATCGTGATACACGATAAATAGTGAATTTATTCACTTCAAATTTTAATGCTTTCTTAGGCACTTCAAGGGCTATAATATTGTTAAGTTTCATCCTTTTCCGGTGAGTGGTTCCAGACATAGAAGCCAAAATCAAAGCTATATACCCGTATTAAGACTTTTTTGTTTTTTGGGGTCCTTTTGATTTGAAACGCAAAGTATTTTAAAAATTTTTCATAATCATAATACTTTTACCTTACTATATATATATATATAAATATGAGGGAAGTAAAATTCCGTTATTGTTAAAAAATCTATATGAAATGTTAATGACTCCTTGGAGCTTGGAAGAGCGGAAATTCCAAAGCGTTTGATCACATATGACCAGTCTTAATCTGATTTGTTAGAGTCTGTACAATTTTTACAAACTCTAATAAAAGAAAATTTAACTTTTTTTTTTTTTTTTATATTATCATCAAAAGAATTCAAAACGTCAAACGGCAATTGGGAAAATTAAACAAATCATTTTGAAACGGAAAGAAAATATTAAGAGTTTTAAGAAGAAAAAGAAAGAGAGGGAGAATTTACAACAAAAGATTAAACAAAAAAAAAAAAAAAAAGAGAGAGAGAGAATTACTTATGGATATAAATTATTTCAAATTGCTATTATAAGCATTCAGCACACGCTCTTTTCTATTTATCTTTTTCTCTTTCTCTCATATTTTAAAATAAAAGTGCCGTAGCTGTTAAGACTTTTTCCTTAATCCTTGTCATCTTAAATATGAGTTGATATAAAACAACTGTTTCAGACAACAAAAAAAAAAAGAAGCAACGTCAACGAAATTACAAGGCGGTTGGTTCTTTAATTATTTAACAATCTCCCTCTTCATTTGGTCCCATTTGGCCAGAGGTTTTTTTATTTTGCATGTGAAAATGTGAAGAAAATAATAATAAATTTATTCGCAGGTGGTTATTTCCAACTTTTCTTATCTGTAATTGAGAGAGGAGAGTATTGATGCATTGTGCAAGATAAAATTTGCTCTTTTCCTTCAATGACCAAAGGAACCACCAGATAAAGAGCCTTCTCTTCTTTATATTTGGAATTTGTCTCTGCGTTTTTAGGGCCCCCTAATTAACCCTTCAAGGTCCGGTTTCCAGAGATGTTCTGGAGATGCTACATGTCCCAATCTTAACATCATTTTTTTCTATACCAAAGGACACGAGTACTACGTAGCAATTTAATGTAAAATTTTAATATTTACATAATGTAAATGGAGAGATGATTATTATCAAACTTTTTATATCGTTTATTATATTATCAATTTGTAGAGGGGTTCCGAAACGTTGGCGACCGCCGGTTTTTCCAAGTAATGGGGGATGACGACGGCCTTTCATTTCACTCCAAAAATTCCTTTGTTTAACAATCAAACCCCAGGATTGTTTCTTGTCTAAAGGGGGGGCTCAATTTGCACCAAACTTTCAAAGGAAAGTAAAATGGAATTTGAAAGTTAAAAGACCCAATAAAGAAGAAAATTAATTAAATAAACAATCCATTGGGGCAGAGGTAGAGTTCTCGCTTCACGTTACAAAAGTCTCCCGTCCGACGAACGACAAAAATCTATTGGCTACCAATTCATATAAATAAATAAAGACCTAAGCTATGTTCAAAAAAGACTTAAAAAAGAAAAAAAAATCATTAGATCAAAATCCGTGAAGAGTCCCGTGAGAGGGAAAAATGAAATAATAAATTCATTATTTGTTTGATAATAAAATTAAAACTCAGTTGACATCCATCCCCATTTGGGGCTTGTTACAATTAACCATCGTAAATATAAGTATATGTCTAGAGAGAGAGAGAGGGTCAAAAAAACATTTCCATCATTTTTCGACAAAGAGCAGGAATGCTGTACACATTTAATTCCATGTTCACTCAATTTTTTTTTTTTTTTAATGAATGAATGAATGAATGAATGACTTTTGGAAAGTCGTATATCAAGCAAAAAAAAAAAAAAACGAAAAAGAGAGAGGAGTATTTTGCTGACTCCATTTTACTAGCTTAATTACAACCCCCCCCCCCCCCCCCCCCCCCCCCCCCCCGCCCCCCCATCACCTTCTCAAACAAAATAAAAAAATT
>JAAAKE020002676.1:0-29287 GCA_010014785.2 Anisolabis maritima
AAATATAATTACCAACATCAACTTGTTTTAAACCCACTTGACCTGGATAAAATAAAATTGTTAAGGAATAAAATTAGATGATATGATTTTTTTTTGTAAGAAAGGTCCGAAGAAGGTTACCGAAATGTTATTTTAAATTTATCCCTTGATTATATAATTTTCCTAAAGTAAAATTAGAAAAAAAATTTTATTAGCGTATTTTTACTTTCCCTTTTCTATAAGATAGTATGAAATATATAAGGAAAGTATTGCGAACGCAAAAAAAAATTGCAACGTAAATACATCTTTAGGATGTCCAAAAAATGGTTTGTATGTGCGTCTGTGAACAAAATATCTCAAAACGAAAGACTTTCGACGCTCACAATTTTACTTTCCCATTCGTTTCTATTCAACGTCATCAGTCTAAATTTTCATTTTAAATTAATATTTACTTTGGAAATCCAACAATTATTAGGACGTTGGTAATGATATTGGCTCTCCAGAGAGTTAAAGAACTACAGATAGAGAGAGATAGAGGTAGAGATTTATTGAAAATGATTTCCCCAACTTTGAAATTATTTCAAATTAATAATATAGTTCATATGACCAGAGATAAATCCAGTAAAAAA
Source organism: Anisolabis maritima (assembly GCA_010014785.2). Taxonomy (NCBI): domain Eukaryota; kingdom Metazoa; phylum Arthropoda; class Insecta; order Dermaptera; family Anisolabididae; genus Anisolabis; species Anisolabis maritima. The sequence continues at coordinate 609 of JAAAKE020002676.1, forward strand.
AAAAAAAAAAAAAAAGGAGATTGATATTTCGTTTGTTTATAAAAAAAAAAGGCAATATGAACTCTTTGTCTTAAATAGTAATATTCTTTATTGGGTATAAATCAATGATATATTAAAAGCAAAAAATGTTCAATACTCGCAGTTAACATTTTATCAGTTATCATCATTTCGTATCACAAATGAGCTTTTTGTTTTGAAAGGGCGGCTATGTCAAAAATCAGGTGTTAGGCGTCACATCAATTAAAAATCAATGACACCAATTGTCTGAGAGGAAAACTAAAATATCTACCCTAATACTAGTCAGTAGATATTCGTTTGCTTTTTATTAAGTCTTTGATCAATGGATAATTATTCAAAGAACTAGACACGTATTAATCAACGTAAAAGTAAAAATCTACATAAAATACACGTTATTGTCGGTTGGTAGAGCATCCAACAATGTTAGAAATATTTTATAATTGGCTGAATGATGAATTATATACAATATAATGAAAGGCATAAATTCGTTCGTTTTTCATCAATTAAAAAAAGAAAAAACAATTTATGGACTTCCTGAGGAGATACAAGATATATGAAAATCATAATATATAGATCTATGAAATAATATTTTAAACACTAAAATTGATAAATTCATTTTTTTTATCTCTCGTTGGTTTGTCTGATTTCAAAATAAAGAAGCAGTTAACGAAAAGAATTTTTCTGGCTTGGAATTTTTATTCGATTTTTTTTTAATGTCTATCAAATACGAAAGTTGGATGATTAGATAATGTTGTAATCGGGATGTTTTTTCAGAAGAAAAAAAATTTTTTCTTTCTTTTGCACAGGTCTACATTTCAGCCTTCACCAGGACCTGTATTTTATACATAGTAAAGGACAATTAGTGTTGTTATATATATATATGTGTGTGTGATATTAAGTCTACAAATTGTGAGTCTAAATAAAATCACAGGTATATATATGAACAACAGTAATTGTCCTTTACTAAAGTATAAAATAGAGGCCTTGGCGAATGAAAAAATTTCTTTCTACTTCTTGGCTATTTGCAAAAAAATCCAGATTAATGAATTAACGTATTGTTTTCCCAACAGATATTCTCTTTAGCATTTTCCCAGATGATTCCAATTTATTTCATACAATTAAATATATTTTGCAAAAAAAGGCAAAATTTGGTGTTTCCCGTTAAAGTCCCCTAATTTTTCCTGTAAAACATTCAAATATTTGCCTAAAATCGTAGTTTTTAAGAAAACACGAGATAAAAGAGTTTGCAGAACGACCAATAAAAAGGTTCGAGGGGCAAACGACGAGGGTACCTAGCTTAAATATAAAATTTCGAAGGATTTTTGTTTTTGAGAAATCTTGTTCACACACAGACAGACAGACAGACACATACGCACACATATAGACCATTTTGTGAGATACGTTTTTTTAGACTTTGGGGTCTTCAAAACGTTCACATTGAAATCTCGACATGTTTTTGGTACTCACGGGTTGAGAAATGTAATAATTGTTAAAATTTCGAATCGAAATTGCTTGCTGAGGCGCAAGCAAGAATTAAAAAACCCAAATCGTTTTATTTTATTTTTATTCCAAGAATAAAATATTATTTTTTTTTTTTTCTTTTGGTTTTAATTTTTTTATAAAATCTAATTTCTTGAATGGATTAAAAGGCCTTATTTATTAAAGATATTATAAACATTATAATATCACTCTGTGTGAGGGAAGGAGTTCCCTCCTTTTTGTTAAAGAAGTGCTTTTAATACTTTAGAGAAATTAGCTTTTATAAAAATAAAACAAAAAAAGAAATTAAATAACTAATTTTACTTCGCCATATGAAAACAAACAATTTAAATAATTAAACATTATCATTATCAAACAAATAATTTTTTGCAGCTTTATTTAATGTTATTTGACTAGAAAATCGGTAATTTTTATTCGATATTTGGAATAAAAACAGAGAGGAAGCTTTATTAAAATATATAAAATGAAATTAATATTTTGTAATAGGAAAAAATACTCGATGTAAATATATAAATACAAGGAGGGCCGGCTATTAATCAAATATTTGAACGGATAATTAATTATTTATGCATTTTTGTATAGGGAAAAATATAGGTATTTACCAAGTAATTGGTTAAATTTATTATTGCTATAAAGATAGGTAGATAATATAGTTGGGGTGAAGTACTGTACTGAAGTTTTTAGAATAATTTTTTTTAATATTACTTTTTGATTTACCTATATTATTTATTTTGTTCTGAAAAGAGGATAATTTAATTTTTTAATTATTAAAATGGCTAAATTACAGTCCCAATTTTTTGATTAATTGTATATTACTAATTAAAAATGAGATTTGCTCTAAAGTAGCTAATACTTTTGGTTTTAATGGGAGAAAATTGGGAAATGACCTAAGAAAAATCATAACTTAAGAGGAATTTTATAAGGCTTTTTTTTTATATAGAATTTCTTAAAATAAAATTTTCCTCAACATTCAAAGATCTTCCCTATGTGTTTTAATTAAACAGTCCAAAAAAATTAAATTCAAAAAATTTTATAAAAAAAAAGCCTTATAAAATTTTCTTAATATTTTTCTTAAGGGTGTTTCTGAACACGACTTTAGAAGTGTAACTAAGAATTAGTGCCTGTAGTAAATATACAAATGTGAGCTTTTTTACTTTCTCTTTCCTATATACGTAATATAGCGAGAAAGTATTGAGATCGTCAAAATAATCGATGTCGAAATTTCAATATGAACGTTTTGAAGTCCCCAAAGTTTTAAAAAAACGTATCTCACAATATAAGTCTATAAGTGTGCGTCTGTGTCTGTCTGTCTGTGTGAACAAGATTTCTCAAAAACAAAAAAGAAGCCGAAATTTTATATTTAAGCTAGGTACCCTCGTCGTTTGCCCCTCGAAACTTTGGAATAAAATCAGCCAACGGGTACTGTAGTTTTTAGTTTTTTCAATTTTTTTTTTTAATGGAATATAAATAAATATATATACTTCCAAATTAAAAAACATTTAAAATAATTTTAATTTAAATGTTTATGCATTTGGGAAATAGTGTTTAATAGTTTAGAGGGCTCTGTTCTCTCCCTCTACATATTGCACAAATGCCAACGCCTAGTTACGCTAATGGAGAGAATTTATGTATTGAGCTTTACAGCGTTTTCCCGGGATTCGAGCCCGGATCTGTAGACATATGTATTAATAATAATTGAAATATATAATAATAGACATTATTATAAGAAACAAGTATGAAACAATTCACTGTCAGCAATCACCGCCAATGTAAGAAATCAAAAATGGTTTGATAATTTAATGCTTATCATTAATTATAACGTAGAATGAATTAGTATCCCGAAATAATGAAGAAAGTTTGAAAAAAGTAAAGATAAATATTTTATTTTATTTAAATGATGAAAAAAGGCAAGAAAAAAAATAATATAAACCGTTTGATTTGATTCTCGTCAGATAAAATTGGAGAAGGAAAATGGGCCAGAATACGAAAAAAAATTTAAGAGAGATTATAAAACTAAAACATTAATTTAAATAAGTCTGGAGAAAAATATTAAAAAATCTGGTGTGAATGCATATTGCACAATTTTCTCTCACCTGAGTGATATGCTGTCACACCAGATTTTTTGCTTCAGGCCTTCTAGGTAGCCGTTCTCTAATTCATCTCTATAACAATTTACAGCCAATTTTTAATCAATATCATTAGAGTAGGTTAAGAGAAAATAACAAAAAAAACCCAAAAATGTACGAATGTAAAGTGGGACCCAAACAATTTTGGGGGGATAAGGATTAATACATTTCAAAGATCATCTAATAAAAAATTGTTTTATGAATTTTAATCAAAATCGTTAGAGAGAATTTTAGGAAAATCGAAAAAACTATAAAACTACTTCAGTAAAGTACTAGTGCCTTATTCAAAAGCTTTGAGGTATAAGCGACGAGGTAACCTTAATTAATTAATGAAATTTTATTTTCAGCTTTGAAGGTTTTTTTTGTTCACACACAGACAGACACAATAATACCATTTTGAGAGAACCATTTTTTTAAACACAGAGGACTTCAAAACGTGTATTCCCCTTAAAATCTCGATATCGATTTTTTTTTGGGATTGCAATACTTTCCCACTGTATATTATATATATATATAGGTAAGAGAAAGTAAAAACAATATGAAAATAAACCGGTTGATTTGGTTCTTGATTAAAAAACAAGAAATCGGATGTTTTTGTGAAAACAAATGGAACCTCTAAGGTATAAATACCAGGCCCAAGCGATGGCTGAAATTTGAAACGTGCTTATTGAAAAACAGACGGAAAGTCAAGATCCTGCCGATAGCTCCGAGTTCACATTAGTGGGGCGCAAACTCATAGATTGTGAGTTCGTTTCCTGAATCAGGAAATATAGCTATATATTTGTTTTTCTGCGCTTTGTAAATAATTATTATATCGAAATGGAACGCCGATTAATTATTTTCTTAAAGAAACTTGAACAAAAATAATTAAAAAAAAATAGAAAATAAACAATTAAAAGCAACAACAAAATGATAATTTCGAAAAGAAATATTGTATAAGAAAATAATTTTTTTTTTAATTTACTGTTTCCCTATATACAATTCCAGATTCCATGGGGGCAATTGCCTATGAATATTGACTAAATTTTTAGTTTGGAAGCCTGGAGGGCTCAGCAAGTGTGGGTGGGGGAGGTTGTCCCTCGCCTCAGCGCCTTGGGCGTGACCTGAAATATAAATTTTGCACTTGCGGATCTTTACATAGTTGAAAGAATTACATTAAACCCTCTTTAAAAAGAAGGTAATAAAATAAAACGATTAAATAAATAAGCTTTCGAAAGAGGGGCAAGGAGGGGAATGACCCTTTTAAAATTCTTTACATTTTATAATATTTAATAACTTATGAAATAATAAATAAAGAAATGAAAATGAAAATTATTTTTTTTTCTTTTGAAATGAAATAATTAATTTTCATATTTATACGTAAATTTTTAATATTATTCAAATATAAAGTGTGAAAAGAAATTCGCTATAGAAATGGTCTAGTTAAGGGGTTCGCAAACTTTTATAGACCGCGACCCACTCTTGGAAAAGAAATTTTAGCGCGACCCACCTGAGTAATATCTTTAAAAAGTGGAAAAGAGAAGTAATTACTAAGTTACTTAATGTAGAACAACAATGATATAAATAATAAGAGAACAGTGGGTTCAACATGAATACAAATATAAGTACAAGGTGGCCCAAAAGTCAGTTTACCTATTTGAATTGTAGCAAAATTGTATTGGTAAACTGACTTTTGGGTTATCCTGTATTTATATTTGTATTAAAAAATATTTATGTGTTGAACTCGATGTTATTTTAATATTTATATCATTGCTACAATGCAAATAGGTAAACGGACTTTTGGCCCACGCTGTATTATGTAGTATTTAAATACATTTTATAAAAATAAATTCATTCTGTTCAGTTGTCTGCATAAAAATATATTTTGTTTGCACGTTAATAATTATTAATAAACAACGTTAAGGTTGTGTATACCTTTTATATTTTGCCATATTTTAAAATTTTTCGCGAAGCACGGTTGGCCCTATTTTGTTGGAAACAGCAAATAAGATCCTTGAAATAGAAAAATTGTGCTTCTGATATAAATAGTTATTTGAAAATTAGAAAATGAAATGACGAGATAATATTATGCCTATAGACAAATTTTGGGTAGTGTATAAGCTGTTAGCTAGCCGTTTGTACCTGGCCATCCATTTATTTCTGATATTAAATTTATTTATTGAATAAATAGGGGTTAAGATTTTTAAAAATTTTGCAAAAATAAGATTCTTTTAAAACCGAAAATTTCACTCAGGGCTGGACGTTATTTTTCATCCGGCATTTTACATTGACCGGCCCAGCAAAACATAATTTGATAGTTTATAGGCGTAAAAAAAAAAAAAGAAAATTTATGTTCAACATTTTCATTTGTATACTTATTTTCTTCTTTTTTTGTTTTGGTCACGAATAATCGTTTCAATTTACTATATTAAAATATTAAATTGAAACAAAACAAAAGAACAATTTTTTTTTAATTTACATATTTTTTTTAACAACTTCTGAATCGATTTTGTAAAAATATGATGAAGCCTTGTATGTCTCTTCTAATAATTTAAATATACAAATTTAATTACATAAAAACATAATGTTCTACCGACCCACCGGATATACCAGATGGCCAGTCCGGGCCTGATTCCAATAAATAAAATAATAATGAAATATGTATGATAATATGGAAAGAACTTTAACAATAGTGCGGCCAAGTCAAGATGAGATTAACATCAAAAAAGTTGAGTCGAAACTGCTAGTAAAGGAGAACAATGGAAATCTTTACTTGCCATCTAATCAATAATCGTAATCGATATATAAAATTTGTTTGAATTTGATTCCGTTGTTTCTAAGATAAATTTAGAATAAAGAAAACTGCGAATGTTAAGTTTCATTTCCAAAAAAAATAGCCCAAAGTCTCCGCTTTAATGATGTCAGGATCCGGCTTATAAACCTAGAAACCTAGTTACTGAGGAAATCCGTTGGGAATAAAATTTTTGCTATTTGGCATAAAATTTCAGGATCAAGGGATGGATTTAATGGTGTTTGGACCTGTAGACGGTTAAGGACCTAACTTAAGAAGAAAACAAGTGAGAGAACCTTAAGCCAAGAACGCTTAAAAAAAGGTCAGATAAAATTTCCGGATGGAAATTGGGCCAGAACCAGAAAAAAATATAATATATACTATCCTCCTCATAAGTAATTGGACAATCTATATCTTTTATTTCCTCTAAATGGATAATTAGGAGAGTCATATTCTCCTTGAACTTTTCCTGAGCTACATGAAATTCAAAATTCAAAATCATCAAATTTCGTAATGTTTCACCTCTTAATAAATTTATTTTCGGATTTCATGTCGATCTCCAAATTATCCATTAAGACAAAATAAAGGTTTTCCAATTACTTTTGAGAGGTATATTACATAACAAAGATAAAACTTCAAACGGTTTTATAAGGAGTGAGCCGAAAAGGCAGAAAATGATCTATATTTATAAAAAAGCTAAATCCGCCACTCTGATCTGAAGATCTGAAAAAATCTCGAAGGATTTATTATTTTTTTTAATATCGATGGTTCATCCAGATTATAAAAATATAATAATAAGAGAAATATAAAATATAAGCCTGGAGAATAATATGAAAATCAAGGAGAGAGTTACTTTCTTTTTCTATCTATGAAATAGATAGTTTATATAGAGAAAGTCTTGTGGCCGCTAAAAAATTCAATATTGCAATTTCAATGTAAATATATGTTGTGAGGTCCCCTAAGTCAAAAAAAAAAATAGGTCTCGCAAAATGGCCTGCGTGTCTGTGGTTTAACAAAAAAGAAGAAACGTTTCAAATTTTATATTTAAGGTATCCTCGTCGCCTGAGCTTTGAAGCTTTTCAATAAAATTGGCCAAAAAGTTCCAGTAATTTACGGACATACTTTTATAGTTTTCTCCAATTTCTCAAAATCGACTCATAATTTTTATAAAAATATAGAAAGTTGTATCATATATAACTTTCGCCTATTTAGGTAAGAGAAAGTAACGTGATATGCTGTCACACCATATTTTTTGTATTATGACAATTAAAGGATCGTTTCGTTGCAGTATTCGTAACTTCATCATATCTATAAAAATGTAAATATATATATATTATAACAAATGATTAACATATTATATACCTAACTATTTAATAAAGCTGCTGACATTTAGTTGACTGTCCTGATGGGCATTAGATTCTTTTCTTTCTAAAAAATTTTGCGATGAATTTCCATTAGGATTGCACATTAAATGTCAACAAATCTTCCTTATACACTTAGGTCTATAAAATGTTAACTATTTTTCAAAATATATATATTGTGTTTCCATATTTTTATAGGCCTGTTCATGAAATAATGTAACGAAATGTTTTTTAATATTATTTTACAGTCTAGTAATTTATTATTAATTACGCTCTCTTTAAACATGTTCATTAGAATATGCTGGCTTTTAAGAGCAAAATATTTTATGCTGTTAAATAAGAATAAATTTTTCATTTTTAAATAAAGTTTTAGATTATTTTGGATAAGAAATTTTTATCGATTTGCAGGCATCTCAAAATTACCCCATATATAGTATCACCCTCAAAAGTAATTGGACAACCTGTTTCTTTTGTTTCCTCTTAATGGATAATCAGGAGAGCTACATGAAATTTTAAAATAATAAATTTAATAATAGGTAAAACATTTGGGAATATGATGATTTTGTAGCTCTCCTAATTATTCATTAAGAGGAAACAAAAGAAACAGGTTGTCTAATTACTTTTGAGGGGGGATAGTGTATATATGTGTGTTTAGGAAGGTTTCCGCGGTTGGATGTATGTGAAGAAGAATCTTGACAGGTTAAGCACCGTTGATTATTGAGATGAACTCGACGTTTTCGCAGTCGCTCTCTACTCCGAAGTCAGTTAACACGTCGACTTGAAAAGCAGGCAGAAGTCAATCCAAACCGAACAGGAACACGCCAATTAACCTCCTCCAATATCTTCAAGGCTATCCAAGTCTTGGAGACATCCACCGGTGAAATTTGGGGACCAGGTAGACTGCGAACCCGAAAACAAACTACAACCACCATCCACTCTTGATAATAGCTCCAAAAGGAAAGCCGAAACGTCGAGTTCATCTCAACAACGAATGCGGCTTCACGTGAAAATTCCACCCTATAAATATAACAAAGTTAAAGGATAAAATTAGTTTTACTAATTAACTTGCTCTAGCTTGAAAAGTATTAATGATGATATATTTCATGTGCGTAAATAAATAATATATGATTTCAAGCACCAATAGCCAGATTTAATACAAAGAAAATATTAAAAGGCTTTTAATATATTCTAAAATTAAAGAGAATGGATTTATGGTCCCCTTTTTAAAAATAGATCAATAAAAAAAAAAAGAGAGAGAAAGACTATCTTTATTTTACTTAATATTGTCTTTTGATGAATAAAAGAGAATGTGAAGCCAAGGATAAGAGCTTTTAGAAATAATAATATGAAATAAGTTAGAGGAAATTATTAAATTGTTTATATAAGAATAAATTGGGTGATAAGACTGGGATTTTTTTCCACTTGAGACTTTTTCTATCTTTAGAATAAATTGGGAAATATTTATACTGACCAAATTCGACAATGAGAAATTTTGACGGATGAGCATAAATTTATAGTCATAATACTATTTTTACGGTGATGTGTATATGTATATGTTGTGTCTGTGGACAAGTTTTCACATATACGTACTTGGCCAATTAATTGCAAAATAACAAGCGCGTAGATGACCGCCAGTAGCCATCAGTATATAAATTAATGAATGAATTTAATAACCCAACCGAAAAAGTTCATCAAAAAATAAAAAAAAATTTTATTAAAGAATTGAATAATTGAGAAATGAAAGTATTTTCTTCATTTTCTATTTTTCCAACTCAAATGACATTTTACGGTCTCTGTTTTGACCATTCTCAAAGGAGAGAGGAAGTTTTTAGTTAGATAAATGTCTAATATATATATATATACAATATGAATATTAGATGGTTGTATGCTTTATATTCATATTGCTATATATATATTTATAGATTAATTAAATATGACATCCATTTGAAAACTTCCTCTCTGCTTTGAGGATTTTCCAAACAGAAGGCTGGAACGTGATTCGAGAAGTAATTAAAGAAAAGAAAGAAAATTTGCTTTATTATTTCATATATTATAACAATTTTTTATTTAGTTACTTACTTTATTGATAATATTTGTCAATTTTTCTTGTAAATTTAAAAAATCTGATGAAAAATTTTATAACTTAATTCAAGAAATTTTTAAAATTATTATTATTATTATCATTTTAGGGCGTTGTTTCACTTTGACCACCACCTTACTGTTCAATTAAACTCACTTGATCACTTTATAATAGAATTTAATAAATACATTTTTAATAAATTAATTAATTTTTGCAAAAAGTTGAAAAAATTAAAAATCATCTATTTAAGTCGACCGGGTGTGTGGCCGTAATGACAGTTTATTTATTGATATATATTATAAAAGAATCATTTTATTATTTTAGTATGATAAATAAATAGAAAGAAAAAAAAAAAAAGGAATTTTTTATCGATGATTTATGATAGAATGTTAATTTACTTATCAAGCTATTAATAATTATCTTTATAGATAATTATTATAAAAATAATATTCAGGGATGTTAATAAAAACAAAATAATAGTACTCACCATTTATAAATTGATTTGCAAGATGATTTTAAAGACAATTTCGTGGAGAGCACAAGAGCTGTCAAATGAGAATCTGAAAACAAAAGATCCATAGAGTATTAAAAAAAGACAAGGCAAAGAGTAGACAAAAAGGAGAACATTAATTATTTAATTGGCAGCAATAATTAGGACGAATTTGAATATTGAATACCTCTTTAAAAATTAAATAAAATTAATTATTATTTTATTATGACTATTTTATTAATTAGTCACTTTTTTTGAATTTTTTTGAAAAAAAAATTACTTATTCGTTTATATATATTTAAATATTTAATTATATTTTTATTTTGTTTTAAAAACAAGTTTAACATTCTATTATTAACTGGATGGGCCGTAAACATTTTTTATACAATAGAAACTTGATTATCCGACTTAATAGGGTCAAGGGCCCGTCTGGATAATCAAATATATTTGATTGAATTTCAAAATCAAATTGAAAAATGTTACAAATTTATTGAATATATTGAAATACATATATAAAACACACATAGGGGCATATGTTCAAGTCATCATACAAGCCGGCCCATCTCTCAGCATAACAATTGATGGAGGGAAAGACTGGGCTAAATATGTCCGAAGAAATGAATCTTTGCTCGGGTAACTGTGTTCGCTATTCATGTACTCACCAGATGAAAACAACTATTTAAATAGCATTCCTGAAATTATGAGAATTAAAAAATATGTGACGAGATGGAACCTTTAAAGCATGAAAATAGACATCGATTTAAGCATTATTTTTTAAAATTATTTCATATCAGTAGATGTATAAGATCAAAATCAATAATAATAAATAGAAAATGAAGCAAAAATTACCAGATGAGGAGACGTAATAGGGAATCGCGGCGCGGTGCAAATATAGCTTCTCATTCTGGCCTCTCAGGCACTAGTGGCCTACATGCCAAGGAAAGGCACCTGTGAAGCCATCCAGGAGACGTGTCCTGACCTGCACAGGCAAGCAGCTTAGACAAAGAGCCAGGAGAAGTGGTGGGGGTAGAGAGAGAGGGAGACGGTCAAAGCCCATATTTTTAAATTGAAATAATAGTAATCAAATGTAAAAAATATTTTGACAAAATGGAACCAGATAGAAAAATTCAATTTGAAGTAAAGAATAGAAAGTCATTTCACCTTCATTTGGATAAATGGGATTAATTCAAATCGATCGAACTAACACGGGCAGTTAATTTTTGCCGATCATTTACTAACAAATAATAGTGAGATTTAGGAGGGTCATTTAATTAATTTACGATACATTACATTAATTACAAACTACCTAACTAACCTTCGGTTGGCCGTCAAAGTTAAAAAAGCAAGCAAAGGACACGACTACTAAAAGTTTAAGAACTATTGATATCATTATCTATATATATATATATATATATATATTATATTAATATGTTAATATAATATTTTATAATAACTAAGATATATGAAGAGGACTTAAGGGGTCGTATTTTGAGAACCCCTGCTACACAGAGAGACACACTTGAGCTTAAAATTTTGATATGGCTGGGGGCTGGAAGAGGACCAAGACAAAAAAAATTTGGTTGAACGAAAATAAAATTAATTTTAAAAGATTGGGCTGCCAAAAGATCGGATTAACATTGAATTTATCCAAAATTTTATTAAAATTTATTTTTCATAATGAAACTATAGGCCTATTTCATGTCGATTCCAATAGCTCTTAATTAGTATTATTATTATTATTATTTTATAGATCGTCGTCACATTTAATTTTCCTGCCTTAATCAAGTGTTTGTTCTTTTGTAATCTTTCTTTAAAGCCCGAGCAACTCATCAAAGTAAAGTCTTAACATGTGGCAACGCAATGATTTTATTATATATATATATATTGTGAATAATATGACTTGTTTTATTAAAAACTTATTATATAAGCATTTTAATTTTTTGTCTTTTTTTTAATAAAAATTTTAAACAACTTTGAAATATAAATAGCAACTTTTAATTAATTTTATCGATGAAATTGGAATAAAATTGAAAGCACATTGTTTGACTTATTAGAAAATAATTGAATTGTGTATATATAATATTAGATTGATTTTAGAGGGAATTGGAGTCTGGCCATAAACGGTGCAGAGATTCTGTCCGAGTCTGGGGCCTTGATGATAGATAGATACATTTAGCGAGGACCTGACCCCAACCGAACCCCCTTGGAAGTTCTCTTGGTAAAATATTTAAAGTTATTAACGATCGAATAATTAATATAACTTAATATATATATATATAATAGATAGAAAAGTAGAATGATAAAGAAGTGATTAGAAAAGAGGATTAAGTCAGTAGATTTTGAAATTCCGAGCCAAGGAGCTACAGACGCCCCTGACCTGGTGCCAAATATATATTTGTAAAAATGAAATTATTTTGGAAATAAAACAAAAATTTATCATAATGAAAGGAGAGCAAGTATTTTTTTAAATATAAAATTTGTCGGTTTAGGTGTATTTGTATGTAAATCAACTTTGTATGTTAAAATGAAATAATTTTTTGATAAAATTTTATATATTAATACATATTATGAGATTTGTTAACTCTTCTCTTATAAAAAAAAAATAACATATGGGCTCGGTGGATGTAAATAAATTAGAATGTTCTGACTCTGCATATACAAGACTCATTGCTTAAAAAAAAAAAAAATCTGAAAATTTGTTGTGTTTATTTTAGTGTTATAATTTTTTGTGATTCATTATTAAAACATTAATAGTTAATTTTAATTAAGTGGGATAATCTTTTATAACCCATTGTACATGTTCGATTGTATGGTGCGAACGAATTGATCCTGTTTGACATTATAAATCGGAACAAGAGTAAAGAATCGTTGGCAACCACAACCGATTTTAATATTTTTATTTAATTTATAGATCCCAAAATTTTGGGAAATGAACTTAATATATTCGTAATTCATCAGAGCATGCCAATTTCTACTAAACCTAAAATCATTTAATAATAGTGTAAATGAAAAAAAAAAACATACTTCTAAATTTAAATATTGATCTTTTAGACAGATACTTTACATGTGTTATTTTTGGATTATTAATCAATAAATCTTATTTATAATTAATTTTCTCGGCACGTCTATTTTTTAAAATTAATTTAATCAAGCCATCCATAAGTTTAAACCCGAAAGCCCGGGGGTTCCTTCTCCCCTGGGGAGGGCAAAGCCTTTGGAACGCCCTTTTCCTAGCAAAATCATATTTCCAAAATAACTTTATTATTCACGCCCAGATGATATTAACAACAAAACAAGAATTAAACCTGATAAAGTTATATTTAATAAAATAATTAATAAGAAAAATTAACATGTGGTCACTTCACACGTTCTACCTTTATTTAAAATAACAAAGAATATCAATTAAAAATTTAATTCATTTAAAATACTCTGTATATTTTGTTTAGAAATTTAAAGCGCCTTCCAATTAAAATTTTTCTCAAAATAAATTTGAATTTATATAAAGAATAGTGGTCTGAATCATAATACACATAATTTTATAAAATTTTAGTGAAAAGAAATTGTTAAACAATTAATCATTGGTTAACATAGCAGTGGCAGCTTGTGTAAAAGTAGCAGACTTTGCAGTACCCCAGAATAATTTATTTTAAGATAATAATACTGTAGTATAGTGCAAAAAATTTCGCTATATTTTTCTTGTGAACCGCCCATCCATTTGGTATCAGAAAGAAACAACTTAAGTGAGATATTACGTGAAAGATTTAAAAAAAAAAAAGGCGGAGAGGGAAAAATAGTATTTTAAAAATCTAGATAACTCTTAAGATTTCCTGAGAATTAGAATAAATTGGATTAAATATAAATTAATAAAGAAGCATATTACAGTACAAACTCGATTATCCGGACCTCAATAAGGATCTTTAATTATTTATCCAGACATGAGGTTGTTTTTTTTTTTTTTGAGATTAGTGATTGCTAGTTTTAAAGCTTTGATGTTTCATAATTTTTTATTACATTTATTTATAGAATATATATTTTATACGTTTATTTTATTATATATGTTTCAATAAAGTATCATTTTTTTTTCATTTCTAAGAAAGGTCGTTAATAATATATATTATATATTACCTTTCTTAGAAATATATTTAAAAGTGATTAAAGGTGAGATATGCTGAGTAGATGCACTATATAAGGGCTCGGAGAAATAAAACCAGCTGTTTCTCAGGCTCCACTTTATTATATATTATATTTATATTAACATCGGACGCAGGTCCTCTATAAAATCACATTGTGGCCCTGAGGATGGCCGGCGTCAGGTTGGCCCAAATATTTGCCTAATAAAGTGGAGTAAAGTGGAGCCTGAGAAACAGCTGGTTTTATTTCTTCCCCGAGCCCTTATAAATTTATAAATATTATTTATGAATAAAATATCAATATAAATTTAACCATTCAAATACGGAAAATCATTCTCCTAATAACATAAAAACTTTATTTATTATCTTCTCAGATATGGAATTATTAAAAAAAAAAAAAAAAGAAGTTTGAATACATTCAAAAATAGAATATAAATAAGAATCATGGTGTAATATTTCACAAACACACAGAGAGAGAAAGAAAGGATTCACGTTTTAAAAGATGGCTGCTGAGCCACGAGAGTTCAAAAATCAAATCATTTTATTTTGCTAATTACCCGAGCTTATTTTAAATATCAAATAAAAAAATCATAATGAGATTATAAAAATATATAAGATAAATACCAAGATAAACATGTAGGAGTCGAAATGGTGATGATGATATTTAATAACCTTCATAATGGTTTGTTTTCTTTCGAAAAGAACTCACATAACTGACTGGTCAGGCAGCTCCTTCGACCTCTTGTCTGGCGACGCCTACGTCACATATCTCTCGTCACTGATTGGCCCGCACAACAATCAACTTATCTCTGACTAGCTGATTTAATATAAGAAGAGAAAAGTAATTTAAATGAGACGCATTTAATAATTTATAATATATGAATAAATAATTGCACGGGAAGAATTTTTTTTATTTATTTATAATGTGGAGTATATAATCTCAAAGTGGAAATTTTGAATTTGCCCTAAAATAGTGACAAATAGAGGAGATAAATAAATATTTAAATACATTTAAACAATAAAATATAATTTCTTCATTTAGAGGTGTAAATGGAAAATTAATGTATTTTAAATATAAAAGTTATCAACATAAAAATTTCAAAAAGTGAACTTATTCACTTTGTTCTGAATTGTTAATTATACAGTAAGTTCTTGGAAAAAATTCATTTAAACTTATAAACAAGTATTATTAACAAAACAAACAGATAATATGTAAAAGGCTAGTAGGATGAGATCACAAATAAAAGGCCTAGTGTGAAAAATAATAGAAAGGGCCGGTCACTTGCGAGAGCAGAGTGCGAATTAACTGGAGGGATTCGAGGGATTTCCTCCCTCGTAAATATATATCCCTGGCTCATAATGCTATATTTTTTCCCTCTGCCGGAGAAAATAAATTCCTCTTTTCGAGGCCCTACTGTGTAAAATATTAGTACATCGATTGTTTTTACACATGTACTGAATTAACTATACCATTTAGAGGCCATTTTGAAAAAAAAAAGCATAAAGGCAATGTAGAATAATTTTTATGAGTTTATTCCATCTATTTTTTTTTACATTCTCGCTAAAAAAGACAAGCATACGAAATATTATTGTAGTGCATTATATTAAACAAAAAAAAAGATATTAAGGTCAAATAACGATCTTATAAATGAATAATAAATATTCCGCCAACTCCGCATAAAACAAAGGGGCTTTTGATAGACTATAGTCTTATATAGAATAAGAGTTGAGTTTTTTATTTTTTGTTCATGTTAAGAACAAATAATTTGCCCAACAAATTCTATATCACTGATCTAGATTTGGATCAGTTTAATATTATTATTACGTGTATAGATAACAAATCATTTATTTAAATTAAATAATTGAGCCGTTGAGAAGTCAAAGTGGTTAAGTCCATTTCTTGAATTTCTTTAAATGTTTACATATCCATTAAGTATATATTTAATATATTTGATAGATGGTTAATAAAATTTTGAAATTAAAGCTTTCACAGTTGTTATCATTAATAAATAAATTACATTTTCTGATTAACTGTGGTTTCTTTATAGTAAATACAAAGTTTCGGCTATTCTTTTTGTGCCTTTCTTCAGGTACAACTCAGATACAATTCACAAAGAGTCTTACATCTAGAGATCTAGAATCAGAAGTGTTTGTTTGTTTTTCGCTTAACTTTGTAAGACTCTTTGTGAATTGATGAGTTGTACCTGAAGAAAGTCACAAAATGAATAGCCGAAATATTGTATTTACTACAAAGAAACCACAGTTAAATAGATAAAAGTAAGTTAGGTGGCTGTGATTCAGATTCAAAAGCATGAAAGGCAGGAGCAGAAAGATCTTTCTAAGAGCTTACGAACACAGGTATAGTGCTAGAGAGGGTAAAAGATCCATAGCCCTTATCATGAATAGTATTGATGAGGGATATGCCTTTGATTTTGATAATGTTGAGTCCAATCATAATATGAGATTGTTTGCACAGAAATGTTATATTACGATAAATATTTGGGTGATCATGCAATTAATTTTCACACGGATTGTGATGGGTTGAACGGTAACTACGAAGTATTCCAAACAGTGTGCTGATGGTGATGGTGTTGGATAACCTGATACATTTTTTATAAAAAATATTACGGTATTATATCGCTTTGCTGGTGGCCCTATATTTTCATCTTTCTTGATGTGTCAGCTTTTGTATATAAAAATAATCTTAAAATTTTACATTAAATGCATTTGTATTACTTTTTTTTTGTTTTGTAAATTTTAACTAAAGGACAATTTTTCAACATTTCATTTAAATTTAGAAAGCCATCGATGTGATTAAAATAGATTAAAATAAAGAAAATGTTGAAAAAACAAATTAAGACTTCATGTTATCATATCAATCTTACAAAATAAGTCATTGAGAGCATTGCCTCGTCGTCATTTTTTACACATATCAACAATATAACATATATATGTATTTTGCCCTTTTAATTATCTCTGGGCACTTTATAATGAATGTAAGTTTTATTCTGTGTTTATATAATAGTATATGTGTTTTCTCTTCATATATTCTAAATATTTGTATTTTACCTCAAGTAGCTATGACTGAAGATGGGACAATAAAGTGGACCCGAAACGTCTCAATTCATTAAGCATCCAGAGGCTTTACAATTTTGGCTGCTACTGCCTTTCATCCTTTTGAAAGAAAATTTTATTTATTTATTAATTTAAAATAAAATTTTATAATGTTCTCTGTTCAAAATTCACATGGTAGACAAAAATATTAATTAATTTATGTATAAAATAATATTTTGAACGTTGCTTGGAGATGTGGTTGTGAAGTATATTCTTTGAGAAGTAAGAGGGAGAGGGCAGCCAAAGCAAGAAATTGATAAGACGTTTCGGCCTGAGTTTATTAGGCCAACCATCCTCAGTCAATAAGCCGAAACGTCTTACCTTTGGGAATTTTATTATATCCTATTTGTCTATGGCTGCCATCTCCTTTTTCTTCTTAAAAGAATATTTCATTTTATTTATTTAAAAAAATTTAAAAACATGTTTTCAAAATTATAACTTCTGGACTTAATCGCTTTGGCATTAGAAAGGATTAATGAATAAAATGGGGAAAAAAATCAAAGTTGTGTAAAACTTTTTGCTTGTTCGAAATTTCGTTTTCCTTTTTCTTTGCAGTTTCACTTTATTGACCCTGTCCCTCCGAGCCCTCCCTGGGTAGCCACTGCGTCAGCAGATAATGTTTTTATGACTTTCAACTCTTTAGTTAAGAGAGGTCAAGATCTTTGCAGAGTTCATATAATTAATCCTATAAACTGAAATAATAAAAAAATAAATAAATGGCATTCGAAAATAATATTCTTAAACGCAAGCTGATCTGGTATGACTTAAATTTTCCCCGGAGTTGGGCCCATTCCGTTTCCAAGCTTGTTTGGGAATGATCATCTCGATTTCATCATTATCAACAGCTTAGCTGTTCCCCTCCCCCTCCCTTCCTTCTGCTAAAATTTCCTAACTTTTTGAGGTGGCCGTTTGACAAGCTAAGAAGGATTAAAAAGTTCTTATCCAATAAAAAGAATTATATCGCACTTTGACAGCATTAAAATCAAGATTGGAATAAAATTTTGTAATCTATATTTGCTAAGTTATTGGTGGAATCTAAAAGGGGTCAAAAACGCCCACTAATAACTTCTCCTTCTTCTTCATTCTTATTGGCACCGTCACCAAAGTACATTAATCCAAATACTAATAACTTTAAAATAAAAAAAACTTGATTAAAATTCTATCTTTTGGAAAACTTCTTTTTATTATAAATTAGACATTAATAGTAACTTAAAATTTTTCATTCTTCTGCAATACTAATAAATTTTAAAATTTTATAAAATAATTGTTTTGACTATATATCACTAAATTTTTGAAAATTTGAGGTCTAGAGTAAATCCTTTAAGAAAATCAATAGAATTTGTAAACCAAAATTATAATATCCAAATAAGAGTCTTTAATGACAGGGCCTTATCAGAATAAATGCAATACAAAAAAAACCTTAAGAAAATATCTGTTCAAAATTTTAGGATATCCAAAAAATATAAATGCGTTGCCAATAATAATTGCCTTATAATTATTTTTGCAATAAAAAGCTGTTATTTGAGATTTTATTCATATCATTTCGAGCCTTATAATTTAAATTTTGTTTTTTAAGATAATTTCAAATCGAAAAAAAAGTGAAAATATCAACATACAAATTTCTAGACGATCCCTTCAACAATGTCAAGATTCCCCAAGTCCAGTACTGTAGTCACCATGTGATTTTGAAATAAATAATTTTTCCAAAACTTGATATTTAATCAAAACTAGTCTAGGTTGAAAACAAAACACATAAATAAGGAAGAAAATATATATGCAGTATATTTACAATTCGATTGTTAAAGATCACTTCAGAAATCAAACTACTTAAGCATAACAGTCCATAAGCAATTTGCATAAGCATAAACACGTTTCTCTTAAACTTCTCCTCCTTCCATAAAATCGGCAACATATGACTAAATAGTGTGCTAACCCTTGAAAATTAGTAAGATACATTTTCATAAATTTCGTTCTCAAACGGCGCTAAATTTAAATTCATAAATATTTCTTGCACTAGTATATTAAATTTAGTATTGTAATCCGATTATAGGATTTGAATAAGGAGTAAATGGCTAATTTATAATATAGAGAGGCAACGAAGCGTTTTCGAAACACGGGTAAAATTTTATCTAGAATAGGCGCCATTAGAACTCATTTGCTTATATTTTGACTAAGAACCATTTTAATTATCTATAAGTTGACAAAGAGCAGACAAATAATTTTAATACTTATTCTCTATTTAATGAAACTTCAGTATTGAGCATGAAGCGGGAAGTTGGAGAGGAAGAGTTGACAGACCGTCGACCAATCAAAAATACTACAGCGAACATCATCCGACAGTAACATACTACACTGACAAAGATACAGCCTCAAGTCCCTCCACCGAGAGCCCTGTACTAAAGTTATTTTAAATAGAGTAAAATCATACAAAAGTAATAAATATTGGAGAGCTGAAAACGTTTTAAATACTTTGTCCAGGCGTGTTCCAGTTATTTTTGTACTTAATAATATATCAGGGGTTGTGGTTGTCAAGAATTTAATATTTATTTTCTTCCTCAAATATTAAACAGGCAGAAAAGAAATAAACGATTTTTCCAATAATCTTTGATATTTCTAAATCAATATTTATATTTCAATATTTATACCATAATTTTTTTCTTTTACCGTTGAAAATTATTTGAATTATATCATTTGGACATAATTATAATTTCACGGTAATAAATTTAAGGTTTTGGTTTTATTTATGATTATAATAATTTGGATAAATATTTAAAAATAAAATGAAAACGTTTAAAATTAACACTGAAATTAAATTATTTAAATTAATGAGTTTTTTTTTTATATTTAAAAATAAATTTTATATAATATCACCTGAATTAATAATTTCCCATAAAGCGAGATATTTAGATTTTATTTTTAACTCTCTCTATTATCCCAGGAGCTTTTGTTAAAAGGTATTTATTACCCTTAGCGGTAGTAAAATTCAAAACCTTTTATATTTTTATTTAACGATAGTATCAGCGATAGTCAAAATACAATCACAACGTTGTAATAAAATGTTGATATTTGATGATAGCGTATTTTTACAAAGTTTAAATTAAGGTGTTTCTAAATACTCCTGATATGAAGGGAAGAAATATCAAAACTTATGATCAAGCAGAACATAAATGTCAAAATGCCTGGTTTATGTTTTTTGTGAAAATAACAACGATGGGAAATGAAACCAGTTTAAAAAAATTATTATTTGCTCTTGACATTTCGGTCATTCTTCTTGTACTTCATCATTGAGAATTATGGTGATTAAAAACAAAGCAAAAAACTTTTTTAAATTAAAAAAAAATTTATAACAATGCTTTATGCTTGTGAAATGAAAAGGAATAGGCTTGGGATTCGTATTAAATGAATTAGATTCACCAAAAAACGCAACTAATCTATCATCGGTAACATTCATAACTAGACAAACTCTTAACTTATAAAAACACAAGATAGCAATATTTTTTATTTAATCAATTTACAATCTTGTTTTTATGTAGCTCGTATAATAAATTAGAAACGACTGAAAGGGATTTGTTTGAAATGCCAGGATTTTCCACTTTCCCGGCGGAGGTGCTACCTTAACATCAGGAATAAATTAGTAAAATCACTCGGTGATGTCTACTTATTAAGGTAACAGATGATAGAAGTTGTTTTCTTAAATGTTCTCTTGCAATCAAAACCTAACTTTATGAAATCCAAATATGAAACGTCCAATTCATTGTCCCCCAAGGCTGATGAATTAATTAAGTTAATTGAACTTTAAAGATCATTCCTAAGGAGGAATACGGAGTTGATTTACAAATACAGACAAGGACCTGACAAATATATTCTAATCATCTTGTTAAAAGAGCGTGCTGGATTAGAAAAAGTAAGATGGAAAGAATCCACATTTCAAGGAATCTTGTTCAAACACTGACAGACCATTGTGCGAGTCTCTTTATAGACTCAGGGGATCTCAAAACGTATATTTCCGTTAAAATATCGACATAGATTTTTTTTGCAATTACAATAGTTTTTCACTATATGTTATAGATATAGGTAAGAGAAAATTTTTAATTATTTTGAAAAAAAAAAAAAAGCTATAAAAAGATGAAACTATTACTAGAAACATTCCTCAGCAAAATCTTAAGTCGGATTTTACTAAGCTTTTTTTTTCTATTTTTTACTTTTTCACATTGACATTAAATATAACTATTATATATATATAATTTAAACAATAAAGTTGGAAAAATATAGTTTTTATTCATATTTTTATTTTATTTTAATATATAGACTCAAAAAAAATATAAATATTTTGTCGTTTTCAATATACACTTTATCACTCAATGTATTATACAACCCCCATTATTTTAATAAAAAATAGTTTTCAAGATCTATTATTTGAATTAATTATTAATATTCAATATGTTCCTTGAATCGGACCGCCTTAGTCATTGGGATAGGTTGGAGATCCTGGGTACGACTTCCGGGGGCCACTTGATCCATCAGCAAAAATATACCCATAAAAAAAAGACTATAGTATAAAAAAAAAAATTTTTTTTTTGTTTGTGATGGAATAAAATAAGTAGAATGTAGACACCCTTGACGTAACAATGTTAATAAATTTACAAGGTTATTCAGCCTAGCTTTGCAAATTTGTATAGCTTTAATATGTTATGATTAATAATAAGCTACTCAATCGAAAGCCGTCATAATCGGTAAAACCATTATCAAGTGATTATCTCAAGTAAGAATAACATTTGCATTTTTAGAATATATATCGTTTATAATTAATGAAGATAAGAATAATATATATACCCTGTATATATATTTTTATTTTCAAAGTGCAAAAAATTTCATTGCAGACGTATTTTGATATGATTATTATTAGATTAAATTTTTTGACGAAAGCTTAATCTTAAAAAGAGAAGCCAAGAGAGAGAAGGATAAACTTTATTTTTTTCCCTTTTCTTTTTTATTTTTGGGTTATGAAATTAATTATTTAATTAATCAAATATTAATGCTGGCGTTGATATATCAGAGTTGTTTTTGACCTTGTAACAAGAGAGAGAAGTACTTAATTATTTATTTATTTAATTTTTCCGGTGAAATGAGATTGAAGCCTACGGGTTTTAGGGTGGCTGCGAGTTCCTTTGGGAGTGGATCATATTAAATCGGGCAGTGACACTTCTGACTTTTTTTTAAGCCCTTTACAAAGGGAAAGGTTGGCTGCTGTTGGCGTTCTTATGAGAGGCTGTCACTTGAGGGGGCTTGGCTTTTATTTAAAAAAAAATCTTATAGGTGCTAATGGTCTGATAAAACCTTCTGCAAATAATAATACGATATATGTCTCAAACACCATTTATCAATAGTGGGCTAAAATTTTTTTAGAATTTTAGAAATATATAGAATACTGATTGAATTTTGAATTTCAATTCATATAAATCTTTTTAATGAACCATCTTTACTAAAATTTTGTATTCAATAGTAAGAAAATGTCAAGAAACTTTTAAATACAGCATGTAACAAAATTTTTTTTTAACGATTTCTGCCGATTTCTAACACAAAATTATAAATGTGAGTCAAACGTCAAAAAGTTGGTTTTTTGAAAATTCGGAATCACTGATGAAAAATTCGTATGTAACGTCAATTTAGATAAAATTAATACCTGTTTTTAGTGATTAAATCTTTTTTTTTTTATTTTTTTATAACTGAATTCTAAAAATTAATAAATTTTATTTTAACTAAAATTTTACATAAAATCACTATTGAATAGCAAGGGTCTGCAATGCGGAAGGGCTCACGAGTGTGGATGCCTTGGCTTTGGACAAGTAAACTGAGAAAAAGTACATAATATGATATTATGTACTTATCTATATAAAAAAAAAGTACAATAGCTTTTTAAAAAAAGTAATTTATTTACTTAAACAGGACATAAACACCTTCAAAGTCTATTAAAGACTTCAAAATTGCTTCTCGCGAAGTATGGTTGCTTGGCAAGCGAAGTATACACTGCAATGATGTTGGGCTGGTCGAAAGGTCATTCCATAAATTGAAAATAATTAAAGATTATAAAAAATTTATTCTCTAATTAAATGTATTTTGCAAAAATCGAAATTTTTGTGAATTTTTTTATTATAATCAACAAGGGTGCGATACGCCACTTCATAAAATTGAAGTAAAAACCAATTTATGCAGAAAAATATTCCATTTTCGCTACGTGAATTTATAGAGCGATCCCTTATGAATAAATCTTTTCTATTGTTGACTTAGAATTGGACGTAACAAACGTCGCTATTAGCGTTTTTCTAAATCAGTGCAATACATGACTTTTTTTAAAAAGACTTTTTTTTATCAAGACAAAGAGATATTCTTTGCAAAGCAAAAGCTTAATATGTTTTTAGTCATTAAAATATCAAAGACAGTCTAATATTAAGTTTTTTTTTAAAGGCTGTCTCACTTTGATTCAGATAAACGCTAATAGCGACGTTTGTTACATCCAATTCCAAGATTCATTCATAGGGGATCCCACTATAAATTTATGTAGCAAAAACAAATATTTATTTGAATAAAATTTTTTTTATATTTATATTTATGTAAAATTTTAGATAAAATTTCATCAAAATTTATTAATTATCAGAATTCATTTATATATATATATGTATATATACAAACGAAGTTAAAATATAATAATAACTTTTAATCTTGTCCAGTGGCGTAAGTAGATTTTCTTCAGGGGGGGGAATTTTTTGACAAACAAAAAAATGAAAAAAAAAAAAAAAAAAACTGTGATGTAGAAATATTATACAAAATTAGGTTTTTTATGTCTTTTTCCAAGGCCACGCCGGCCATATTTATTTAAATTAAAAATTAGAGTTAAAAAAATTTAAGTTAGACCTGTAAGATAAATTATTTCA
The DNA here is from genome assembly GCA_010014785.2 of Anisolabis maritima. Lineage (NCBI taxonomy): Eukaryota > Metazoa > Arthropoda > Insecta > Dermaptera > Anisolabididae > Anisolabis > Anisolabis maritima. The sequence goes on from JAAAKE020002676.1 coordinate 25,130, forward strand.
ATAATACAATTAAGAATGCATTTAAGTTAAAAAATGTCAAAGTTTTTTGAAGAATCTATTTAATCTTCTCCTTATTTCCATGATTCGTGGTGGGCCTAAAAATTATAAAATTAGGGGGAACAAGAACAACCTTGGAGGGGGAGGAGAAATGCCAATATTGTCTCGGGTAACTCGTGGTCGCCATCTACTCACGATGTGTTTTTATCTATTTTTACATCTCAATATCCTGACTATCATTATAAAAAAAATAAATACTAATTTTCTAATTGAATGTAAATAAATAATAAGTCCTGATTTCTTTATCTTTAGGATATATCTTTTTTTTTTTTTTTGTCTTTGTAATAAAATATTTAATATAATTATTCGAAACTGTATTTGGAGTAAATGGACTTATTTATAATTAATAGAAAATTGAATCATTTGTTGGTATTATAATCATAATCGATATGGCGTATAAAAATAAAGTGAAGTTTGTTTTTTTTTTTTTCAATTCTTGTTTTATTCCAATAATTTGTTTCGTTAAATGATATTCAGTACATCATCAAGCGTTTTAGGCTCGAAATGATGTTGACTCAATTGAGACATATCGTATTGATTTGGAAAATTTTTGTTTATTTACATACCTGTTCCAATACAAAATTATCATTTGATATTTTAGAAAAAAAAATAAATAAATAAATAAATGAGTTCAAGAATTTATTTCAAACACATTAAATTAATTATTTATTTATACTTTGGAGTTTCTACAATTTCCAATAAAACAGACCTATGTTCAAAGATTTATTCAAATAAAAAAAAAGGAATTGTCTTTAAAAAAATTAAAATATGAATTTGTAAATAATAAATAGTGAATTTAAAATAATGAACGAAATTACCCGAGAGAAGTCATTGTACATATTACAAACATGATTTATTTTACATTAAAATATACGCAAATTATTTTTTGGCTTGTCTTGCCACGCCCATAAACAAGATCACCTAAGAAGGTAAGATTAATTTTTTTAAAGCGTTTTTGGCCATCTGATTCCATCCTTTTTATTTATATTAATTGGTAGCCAATATAATATAAATAAATTTTTGTCGGACGGGAGGCGAACCACTGGTATGTGGGCGAGAAAATAAAAATATTTCGAAATTCATTTGTAAGCTAATTCATTTAAAAGCTTACAGGTAGCGAGTATACGAGTTACTCGAGCTAGGGCATTTTTCTGCTTGCAAAATCTCTCCTAAGGGTGTGCCGCCGGTTGTTCCCCATTCAGCAATGGGAATAAGTAAAAAAATCTATAAATAATTATAGGGTAGGGGGATACCAAAACCAAAAACTTTTCCAATTTTTCCAATAAATACCAATTTTTTATTGTGGCATTTTCGTTAATTGAAAAAATAGATATTCTCTCAACTAAAATTAAACAGGGGGTGGGGGGGGGGGAGGCATCTTTCCAATTTCCCATTTCCATCCTCCTGATATATATTAATATTTTGTAAACATGTAGATGATGGCCCTCCTCTCCGATTTGGCTCAAAATTTGTCCAGACTTTTCCAGATTTTAGCGAGCAAATAATGAGAAAATTATTTTTAGCGGTTTGGGCGAAAGCAGAGAAATCGGACATTTTTAATCCTATTTAACCCGGATTACAATTGACTAAAAGGGTTAAAAATTTTGCAGGTTTTCTGAATTTAAGCATTCTATTTGCTAAGTGCTGGAAAAGTCTTACCTTTCCTATAACCAACATCTATTATACTATATGTATTTATTTATATTTATAAAGGTCATTCGATTTAGATCGCCATATAAAAATATTTTTTCATTTATTTGTGCGCTAAAATCCTCTGGGCAACTCGAAAAGTAGCCCCATCATCGACAGGTTTACTAAATATTTTTTAATAATTTTAAAATGTATATAGATAATATGCGTATCACAAATAAGTTAACTATCCCTTAGAGACTCCTTAAAATATTTAATTATTTTTCATAAGCATATTTTAAGTATGATATAAAATTATATTTCGAGTAGATAATTTAAAATAGAAATAAAATATTTAAGATAAATAGTAATGATCACCAAATGAAGATTCAAAAATTAGTGGCGTATTAAAAAGAGGCCCGCTCCGGCATCTGATTGGAGAGGCTTCTAAATTGTTAACTTATGATATTTAAATAAAACAATTAAAGAAATTTGTATAGATTATCAAGATAAAAAGGAGGGGTGGGAGACCGGGGCTCCAAAATCCCCTGGAAAGCGTTGAGAAACACTTTTAAAAAATAATTTTTTTTTCTTTTATTATAAATAGAAAAAAAATATCATCAGTGCAGGATTATAAACTTGGGACCTTATTCCATTCAAGCACTCCTCCACTTAAGCTACAAGAGAGATTAACTTATATCTCTTTGCCAGTGGCCGGAATCCATGATGTCCTGCTTTAAACCCTTGCCTAGAGAGATTTTTCCTATATACTAATTTATTTATTTTTATTAATATATACTCTTGCCAAATTGTAGAATAATTTTATAAAATTAAAAAAATAAAATATATAAAAAATACATTACTTTCGGAGACTTATTTAAAAAACTTTACTCCCCCTCCCCCCACCATCAAAATAACTAAATTAAAGAAAATTTTTATCTATGTTTAATTAAAAAAAATTTAATTAGGAAGTCGTATAGACGGTTTAAATCCCCCCCCCCTCTCTCTCTAAAATTTTTTTTATTTTGTCTTTTCGACACCTAGAGCGAACTTTAAACAATGTAATTATATTTTTATTTTCAATAAATATTATTCAGGTATGTTGGTATCCAATTGATTTAAATCAATTTTCAACGGAAAGTCTTCTCGAAATTTTATCTTTTATTTTAGTGATCGAGGGGCCATCGGAAACTGGGGCCCACCTGCCCTAATTCGGTTCTGTGTATAATCTTGCTTTTGTTCTTTTTTATTATTTATTATTTCATTGTAATTAATGTACATAGGGCTGATTGCTCCTTATAGTGTACAATTTCGTTGGAAATAAATACTATGATATACAAATTAAAAAGATTTGTAAAGAAATAAAACTTCCGAGCATTACTGTCGACAGCAATGTATTCACATTTCAAAGATATCAAAAATTAAATGTTTTTACAGCCTGTCAAGCGTCCAACCATTACGAATTATTATTTTAAAGACTACCTGGAGATCGAGCTTCGCTCGAATTTTTTTAGTTTGGGAACAAGAGCCTTTAATTGGCCATTCAACAGCAAGATTTTTGCAGTTAGACATAAGACATACGATTGGGTCATTCATTTCACACTAAATATATATTCCCAAAGATGAGACCTAGTGCAATCGATATATCAACATTAATAAAACAAATTTTATCAAAATCTTTAGATGCTGAAAATTTTTTCCAAATAGAGCGGTTGAATGAATTTTCCCAATGATAAGACCTAGCACAATCGATTCCTCGTATCTGAATTAGTAAATATAGCAAATTTCATCAAAATCATTAGAGCTGTTTTCAAAAAAAAATTTACATACATATATACTCGATTAATAATAGTAGATATATATTTTTAATATTTAATAGAGAAACTTTTTTTTTTTTTTAAGCAATTTTCGTTAAAAATACATTTTTGAAGTTTTTTTTTAGCCGTTAAGAGTATTTCTATTTTTTAAAAGGAATTCGGGCGACGGAAGACAAAAAACAATTATGAACATGCTCCTGTAATCAGAACAATCAACTTGGATTGTTTAGTTTCAAAAAAAGCCGAGCTGAATCTAAACGTGCATTTGTCACTTCTAGTTGAATTTAGAATCGCAAATTTTTTTTCGTTTCTTGACAAATATTTCAATCAACCTCTTCATAGTAGATTTTAATATATAATAAAAAATTTTTTTTTTTTGAGAATGAATTTATTTTTCCGCCGGATGGGGATGTCATCTTTAAAATGTCCGCTTTCATCCGAGGAACACACTTCATATTGTACAATGCGACATTTCACTTATATATAGTTTAAATCAGAGATTCTTAAAATGAAGAATGAAGCTCAGGGCAACTAAATCTTGAAAACAAATAAACATTCGCTAATATTTAATTTAAAAATTTAGGTAATAATATTTATGAAAAGTTAGTTATTAAGAAAAAAAAAGTCAAGCGAGGGACATTAAAGTACAGTACAG
>JAAAKE020002677.1:0-11270 GCA_010014785.2 Anisolabis maritima
TAAAATGACATCATCCTCAGTACAATAACGGTTATTTGACAAATTGGCAGTAATTGATGGATGTCATTCATAAAATGTGTGTTGAAGGAGCTAACTTACCTATCTTTATATAGTGGGTGTAATTACTGACGATTTGACAACCACCGTTATTGTACTGAGGATGATGTCATTTTACTGGCTTCGAAATATTTAAATTAAACGGAATTTTATGCAAAATATTCTTTAATTAGCTGAAATCCTAACTGTTAATCATTTCTAAGAATATTTAATAAATCATTTCTCACATCAGCCCGAACAAAGAACAATAAAATTTTAAACAATTGCATTATTTAATCAACGTGCTCCAACGCAATAATATATCTTATTTAATAAATCCTACAATAAGTAGTAAAATAATTATTTAAGCTGTTTTAGTATTTTACTTCGATTAGTTGGACTAACCGCCTTGGAGAGGCGGCAACTATTCCTACTTGTCTGCATGCCAATATTCTCTCATCGTTCTCTTTTCGCGCAGCCTAAGATGACATTCACACTTCGTTAGTAACACCGAGTTATATGAGAGTTGATGGAAAAAAGAGAATACAAGACTATATATATAGTGTTTATACTAGTACAATATAAAAGCAGTGTATTAAGTCTTGTTTCGAGGTCTAAGGTCCTCTCATCTTCATACCTCATACAAATACAAATACAAATACAAATTATAGAATAAAAAATCTGGTTTGACTACATCACCCAACTTTCTCTTATCTAAGGTAAGGAAAGCTGTCACACCAGATTTTTTGCGTCAGCCTCCTAGTTAGTCGTTTAATGTACAGCCACCTTGATTTATTTTGTTTATTAGATGAGAATTTCCAAAAGATGGCAGAGGACAGCCAGCCAGCTGCGCAATCGGAGTGCGCATGTAAATTGAGAGTCCCACTCTATTTTGAGGTGGAAAATGATTAATGCTCCTTAAAAATTATCTAATTTATTATGTGAATAGTCAATTTAATTAAAATTTTTATAATTGTTTAAAAGAAATTAATAAAAAACTTAAAACATACATCAGAAAAGTGGTTCCCAGGCAATTTTGGGGCCTTAATACATTTCAAAGATGACCTAATAAATAATTGATATATGAATTTTAATCAAAATCGTTAGAGCAAATTTTGAGAAAATCGAAAAAAAAACTAAAAAAGAACATCAGCTGTATTCAAAAATTTCGAGATTTAAGTGACGAGAGTTTCTAAAATATAAAATTTTAGACTCGTACTTTTTTTTGTTTTTGAGAAATCTTGTTCACACACAGAGGGGCCATTTTGCGAGACCCTTTTTTTTTAGGCTCAGACAACATCAAAACGTGTATTTCCGTTAAAATCTCGGCATCGATTTTTATGGAGATTGTAATACTTTCTCGCTATATATTTCATATATAGTTAAGAGAAAGCAAAAAGAATGAAATCGTAATATAATAATTTGCACTTTTGTAATATGTAGTACTTATAAGGTAAAACAAAGAATTTTGATTTTTTTTTTGCGTTTTATTATTATATGATTTTTTAGATATCGGTAATATTCTGGTTACCTTGTTATATATATCTCTCTAGGCCGCATAGAGCCAAAATTTTAAATATGTATTTCAAAAACGATGGGTTTTATCTATAATATAAAAAATTTTATATATAGAGAGAGAAACTTTGTTCTTTTTCTTTAATTGTAAACCTCTGAGGCCATTATGACTATATAATATTCAATAATTTCTTAAGAAAAATCAGAATCGATGTCTCCGGTGAGTGTTTAATAGCCTTCCTTGGTAAACCTGTAAAAAAGTGTCAATACATACATACTTAAAATAAAGTTCATTTTAGACACTTGATGCTTTTCTATTACGGAAAAAGTGGTCTAGCAGAAAGAGGTTTAGAGATAGTTATTTCTACCTTGAAGACTACCAAAAACCTACCACCACTCATGATGACCAAATTAACACAGTAATCGAGGATAATCGGCTCTACACAACACGTTTGTTAGTAGAGATGCTAAAAATATCGAATCGAAATGGTGAATATATAAATAAATTTATAACCATCGACATATTAAAATTTTGCTTTTGAATTTTCTTTAAAAATTAACGAACTTTCCAGACAACTCAATAATAATATAATAATAATTATTATTATTTTATTTATTTAGAAAAATATTTTTACAAATATATATATATATAGTATTTAGTATCTCAGCAATGTCTTATATCAATTTTCATTTATATTATAATTTTTTCAAAACTCAATTAAAACTAAACTTTCAGTCTTATTCATTTTAATCGCCATTATAATCTTTTAAAATTTTTAGGGTCACCTGTGAACCATCCATGATGAGAATTAATACTTCTACTACTACAACTACAATTCCAATATCCATGTTGGAAGGAATTCAGATAACTGATGTAACTTATCCAAGGGAGGCTACAATATTTGCCGCAGTATGCGCGATACTATTTATTGTTCTTGGTATAATCGGTAAGTAATTTTTTTGACTGTAAAATACTGGGATGTGGGAAACGTTGCCTAAAGATGTTGAAAAAAACCTTTATTTTAAATGCATGAATTTATTTATAATTCTTGGTCTAAAGCAATTATTTTATGCTCTCCTGCGTGAGCATAATGGCTATCAACTGCTTCCATGGGGTGCATAAATTCGTTCGTTTTTGCTTGCTGGAAGGTAAGTAGCCCAAAGACCAACTTAATAAAGGATTTTTCGGGTAATTGCTCTAGAGCGAACCACTCCATTGTTAATTTCCGGGGATATTTAATCACTGTGCATTCGTAGTCATTTCTACAAGAGCTCTTGAAAAATCAACTGAAAAATTCATTAGTGTGATAGTCATTTGGGCTGCAAAAAAAAAATGAATTTATGCATTCTATAGTATAGACAGTGAGTGGATGTGTTAGTTTATTATACGACTTATACAAAAAAGATTTAATAAGATTAAAAAATATCTTTTTGTCTGGGTTCGATAATAAGCCCGCAAGTCAAGCGCTTGTCTGCTTTTGGATAATAGAAATCGGATCTCTAATGACAAATTTAAAGAAACATAGAAATGATAAATATAGATCGCTTCTAAAATATATACAAGTGTGCAATTATAGTGAAGGATTGGGGGAATGGAGGCGGGGAGGGCAACAGTAGTGAATACATCTTTGTCTACATCATTTATTCCCAATCCAATCTAAGGGCCGAGTATTTATTTAAGAAGAAAGTAAAGAACTCTTAAAAATGTAAAATTACCTTCAGTAAATAACTTTTAATTTCCTATGACAAATTATCGCTAATAATCCGACAAATTTTCACTAATGCGGTTAGTGTATTTTATCTTTATAAAATTTCTTAAAAATGAAGGTTGTTTTGGTTAAGATGGATATATCATTTTACTGGCACTTACTCATCTTATTTATTATTGTTTGTCTTTTTGACTTTATATCTTTTAGTAGTGTCTATTTAAAAGATTTTTTAATTTATAGACAATTTATTTATTCATAACTGATGTCCCTTAGAGCAGAGGTAAAGCTCTAGTTTCATTATCTAAAGGTTATTTAAATTATATAAACTACCAAACAATTTATTAAATAAATATGACGTCAGATGTCGAGAAACAGTAAAAAACAAATTTATAATTTATTAATTTTGAAAATAATATAACGAGTGATGCATTAACCGCTGTGGACGCATCTCACCGAGGGTCCGCTTTAAGTAATTCATTTTAATCTATTATATCTGGAATTAGGAATTTTTAAAATCAATTCCTCACCACTCAAGAAATCCTCTTGTTACAATTAAATTTAAACTTTCATTGGGAATACACAAAGATGATAAACGTCGACGCATTCTTATTCATATCATTAACTATTTTATTTATTTTGTATCGGAAATTTTTAATTTTTGACATTCAACTGTAAAAAAAAAGCAACAATTACAATAATATCAACAATATCTTATGGAAATATTTTATTTAATCCATTTATTTTGTGAGTAAAAGAAAAAATTTATATTAAATGTTTATTTATAAAATTTTAAACGAATACCCGAAGTTTTAAGTCGCAAATTAAAACCAAATTTCATCTTTTTGACTTATTTTAATAATATATATATTGGGATAAAGGCCCCTTTACTCCCTCTCCCTTTGACATCTTGTCTTCTCAAATTGGGTCCTTTTGTTCCACTCACACCTTTGTTGGAGTCAGAACCGGCTCTATGGTTGCAGGCGCATTTTTTAAGTATAATTATAAAAAAAAATTTTAAAAAGGTCCCTGGAGGTGCCCCTAAGCACATGGCGCCCCGGGCAACTCCCGTGGGCCGGCACTGATTTTCAGGCAAAAACAATTTGATTGAGCAAAAAATGAGTAACAATATTTTAAAAAGGGGGGGCGTTCTTGAAAAAGTTATTTATTTATTTGAAAAATAATATTCATATGGCTCTGAGAATGGTGTCTCGTACGAGCATAGATATTACATGTAATTTTATTCATTTTATTTATATATTTTTATAACAATAGACTATAAGTAAATATATAAAATACAAACATACAATACAAGAAAAGGTTGGGAAACACCATGTGCCTAATTGTTTTCACCGCCCTCTACCATCAATGCCTTCATTTGGAACTGGAGTCCACTAACGACCCCTTCGGTCTCCATCTCTATCTACAAATAGGATTTAAAAACAATTTATATTGTTTTATAGGAATGAAATAAATCAATATACATTTGCCAGCTTCTTACAATGTCCCAATGTCCCTATCTAATCTGGAAAAACCTCTTAGCTTAAGAGGCCTCTTCAAAATAATTTTATAATCTGAAATATATATTCAAAAATTGACTTGCACTTGAGGAGAGGGGTGAGCATGCAGCAATTTACCGAATAATATTTTTAACGTTAAATTTGTTTAATTTTTCCAGTCGTATTCCATAAATAAACTAACAAGTATAAGAACTTTCTTTTTCAGGAAACCTAGCAACGGCATTGGCTCTTCTTCGATGTCACAAACTTCGCAGAAATGCGACCACTGCGTTTGTTATCAGCCTTTGCGTCTCCGATCTAGTGTTCTGTTCGGTTAATCTTCCCCTAACAGCATCCCGCTTCATTCATCAGAGTTGGCTGTTGGGCGAGACCCTCTGCCAGCTCTTCCCTTTTTTCTTTTATAGCAATGTAGATGTTTCTCTTCTCAGCATGGTCTTCATCACGATCAACAGGTGAGTTAATGCAGGCAAAACCCAAGCCCATTTAAATTGCTGCTTCATTTGAAGTTTAAACCTTAAAAATCAAAATACTTCTTTAAATATTAATTTTACTGAAATAATACTCGTAGACAAAATTGTTTTACGTAATATTAATTTTGAAATTAATTGAAATTGTTAGAAAAATTTTTTTTTTACAAAAGACCTATTTAAAGAGAAATAAAAAATCTTGTCTGTGATTGTAACGCCTCTAGTGTCCAATGTTTCGTTAATGTTTTTGCAGATATGTTCTCATCTCTAAACATAATTTATACGAGCGCATTTATAAACCTCTAAATATTGGGTTGATGATTGCTTTTGCCTGGCTCTTCTCTTTTGCGATGATGGTGCTCCCTTTGACTGAAGTTTGGGGGCGCCTTGGCTTTGATTCTCCGACCTTCTCGTGCACCATCCTCACAGGTATATTTTGTCATCTATAAGTGCGTTTTAAAAAAATTTAATTAAATAAATAAACATTTTTTAATTACATGTATATAGAAGCAGTTACCTGATAGTTTCAGATCATTAGTAAGTAAAGGTGACCTCTTGGCCAATCCAAGTTCCGGAAATACCTTTTTTTTTAGTGATTCTCATAATAAATCCTATTTTTTGGAAAATATGTATATAACTCATATTATATTATTGAAAAAATTATATTGGGTTAATTAATTAAATATTAAAATATACAGGAATTATATAAATATTTATCTCAGTCTTTAATCATGTAGAAATCTTGTGCAATCGAAGCATATCACAGTGTGAAAATTTTATAAAATTTATTATAAAAAATTCCAAATTTTATTTTTCATTAAAAATTATCAAAGAATATCTAGGAAATGAATTTTTTTTATTAAAAATATGATAAAACGATGATACTATCTAAAATGCTTTATATATGCATTTTGAAAGCCTATAAAAATAGTATTCGATATAAAAAATTGATTCTTATAAAAGTTGTAAAATTTTAAATATAAAAATAGAGAGAAAATAATAAACTAAAATTAAAATTTTTAAAATTTTTCGATAAAATACATTTAAATATTCTTTAGGATTCGATCACTTAAAATTATCTCTTATTAATTTTAAAAACATGAAATATAGTAAAATTTGGTTTATTTCAATTTAATACTATATTTTTTGAGAAGACTTTTTGAAAAGTTTTTTTTTTTTTAATTTTATAAGAAAAAATTTATAAATTTATTCTAATAATTAAATAGTTGAATTTATTAAATAATAAATGAAAAAGAAAAACTCGATCGACTATTCTGATGATTTGATGACTACATTAAAAAGAAAGATATACTTTCTCACTAAATATTTCACATAAAGTAAAATATGAAATGGCCTTTGAGAAATTGAAAACAAAAATAAAGATATCGAAAAATTGGAAGCGACGAGGATTCATGGGAAAACAAGAAAATAAATATTTTGCACTTTGGAGTAAATATACAAGACACTTCGAATATTCATATTTAACTTATTAATATAAAAATAACAACAGGCCTACGCGTTAAGGGGTCTGGTCCCACTGCAGTAAAACACATTGTATATAAATTGTAAATAATGTAATTACACTCTATCTTAGAATTTTATTTTGTATATTACATAAAATGTATTAATTATAAAATTGTAATGAATCAAGGGCTATAAATAAATTGATTAATAATCAATTTTTTATAAAAATATTATTTTGAATAAATATAGCGCTATGGAATTAATTATTACATTAATTAAAAAGAATTAATTGTCTGCAAATGAATTAGTGAAATTGATCGTCCGCTAAATTAGACTGGCAACAAAACAGACGCTCCATTTGCTCTTTAGGAAAGGAACTATATTGAAATAAATATAATAATAAATAAAAAATAAAATAGCAACATGACCAGATCTTTACAACGATTAAGTTACAGAAATAGAAAACGTAAATAAAAACCACCAATATAATTCCGAACGGTATTGCAAATGACATCACAAATATACCTGAAAAAGATCACAATGTGCATTCGAAACGTCATTTAATATTGATAAATATATCACAATATAAAGGAAAAAAAAGAAACTACTGTTTTATTAATGATATTATTATTGATATTCTGAAAGATAAAATAAAATAAATTAAAATGTGTCCTATTGAAAGTATTAAATATATTTGTTAATTACACAAATTGATAATAAAATTGTGTGCTTTATAGTAAAAAATGAAAATGGAAGTGAAAAATAATGAAATGCCCCAATGTATAATAAAAAAAAAGTTTTACAATGTCAATTTTTCTGCCCTTCCCATTTGGGTAAGGGGGAAGGCGCGAAGCAATAAAATTCCTTTATAATATCTAATAAATAAATAAATTAAAAAATTATATTTTAAAGTGAAGAATAATTTTTAAAAATTGAAAAGATGAGTGAATAAAAGCACTCCGTTTTCGTATATATGAAATTAGAAGGGAATTCAGGAGCGCAGTTGGAGATCCCCTCAAAAACAAAGAAAAATGTAAAAATCAACACAAGATTTCATTAAAAACGTGAAAAAAGTTTAACTGCAATTTCTAATAATAAACAATTGGAAAAAAGTAATTTCTCATATAGGTAAGAGAAAGTAAAAAGAAAAATCCACTATAAAAACCATACAAGAAAAAATGTTATTTGGTTCCCCCAAACAAGAATCCTGGCTACTCTATGGAATATTAATAAAATAATAAGCCCTTTTAATATATCTTGAAGTCAGTGGCAGATTCAAGAGGATATGTGCCGAGTCTCAGAGAGGCTAGAGAAATTATAAAAAAAACATCGCTAAATTAATATTTAAAAAAAAATTGGTGAAACAAAAAAAAAAGTTTTACAAACAAAACACTAGATAAAATTCTATCTCGGCCTCACCAAACAAAATTCATGGCTAGGCTACAGTTAGAAATAATTTGATTTTTATGAATGGCGTCATTTGAAAAGGGCGGAAAGGGAATGTATTGACCCTCCTCAAATGAAGTCCAAGCACTCCAAAGTATGCTCTTTTATTAAAAAATTCTCATTTTAATATTATTATTTGGAGATCTAGGGGGTAGTTTGAAGGTCCCCCCCTCTCCCAAAACCAAAGACCGGCCCTCCAAGTGTCGTAGCTAAGATATTTTTTAGGGCAGGGAGAATGTCATAAATGCCAACAAAATTTTATCGTTTTTTTTATTTATAAATAGACTAATGATGCTTCGTTATATGAAATTTGCCAACTTTAAGTGTCGTGCCAAGCTTTCCATTTGTTAGAATTTTTAAATCGTTGACTTTTTTATAGCTTACTTGTATATTTAATTGACATCAATGATCATTCAATATGTGGAAAAATTATAGAGTATGGTGCCCAAATTTTGAACCCACAAAAACAATAGCCTTTGGTAATGAAAGTGCCCCTTCGCGTTTTGAACCGGCCATTCTCATTCTTTACTTTTTTCTATCTTTTATAATATTAACACTAGGTGATTCTGTTTAAAACAAGTTCACTGCTTAGATAATATTTTTTATAAAATATATTATAACTTTCCAGAGAAGACTAAAATAGTTATTTATGTGAAATGATTCACTTTTTGGCAGAGGTGTTTTAGTCGATCGTAAATAATGTTTTATGCAATTCACTTTATTTTTACTAGTTTTTTTTCATAAATTTTGTTTAGAAATAATGTTTGTTCATATGCCATGTTTTTTTTTTTCAAAGCAATTTTAGATCATAAAAGTTGTAACATTTTAATAAGAGTGGGTGAAAAAATTAAGTAAATCATATTGTTCGGCCACTTTGGGAATACAAGGGAGGTGAAGAGGAACAGGAAAAGTGTCATGAGCGGTGAAGGTGCAGTAGGGAACTTGTGATTGGTCTGAAGTGGGATGAAAGAAGAAAAAAATCAATGTCGAGATTTCAAAGGAAATACACGTTATGATGTCCCCTGTGTCTAAAAAATGGGTCTCGCAAAATGGTCTCTGTGTGCATCAACAAGATTTCTCAAAAAAAAGCTGCTCGAGGCTGAAATTTTACATTTAAGCTAGGTACTCTCGTTGCTTGCATCTTAATCTTTTGAATAAAATAGACAAAGGGGTCCTAGTATTTTACTTTTTTAGTTTTTTCGAGTTTCTCAAAATTCGCTTTAACAATTTTGATTAAAATTCATGAAACATTTATTTATTATTATTGATCTTTGAAATGTAGTTCAACAAGATCAAACCGAAATTTCAACTAAAAAAGAGAAAAAATTATCTGCATTGTTTTAATTATTTTAATCACTTAGATATAATATATAATCATTTTATTCACTCACTCATTGGATGTGTGGTAAATTAGTTATATTCACGAAAAAGCGTTGTATCGCCCTGGACTTAAATAATTAAATAATTTATTTCAAATAGTAGAATTAGAAAGACTAAATTTGTTGGTACCGTATATTATTTCAAAATAAACAAAAAAAATTAATTTGACAGAAAGCGATTTGTGAGGAAAAACTTTCGTTTAAAAATAACTAGTAAACTAAAATTTTTGAAAAATAAACATTGTTTATAAAATTCAACGGTTACAAAATTATTTTATATGTTTATTATGAAGATGATTGTCAACTTCAAAAATGAAAGCATTGCTAACTCACTCGCTCTCTCTATGAACGATATGAATACTTGATAAAGAGCCTAGACACCAATCAATTAGGGGTAATAAAACTTTTGCGCAGACTGACAAAAAATACTCATACCTTTTTTCTCTTCTCTCAAATAATTTAGAATAATATTTCTATAAAATGCCTACAATTTTGATTTTATTAAATTTTTTACAGACGCTAATGGACGATCTCCCAAGAAATTCCTATTCATCTTTGGCTTTCTTCTTCCCTGCATCGTTATCATATTAGCATATTCATGCATATATTGGGAAGTTAGGCAAAGTCGACGCGCCATGAATTCGCACCGGTAACAAATCATATTTTTACCAATTTATCAGAAAATCTTTTTTTTTATGAGACTCAGCACGCACAAAAAAAATCCGGCTTAAATTCGCACTGAGATCGATTAAAAAAAAAAAAACTAAAATAGAGTTAAATGCGTACGACAAATAAATAATATAAATCATAAAAAGTTATTTGAAAAATTTCGTAAGATAAATAAAGTCGCATTTCCAGATGAGAAAAGTCACAAATTCAGCCCTCTATAACATAATCAAAAATAAAATTTAAACTGATTGAAGGAAATTATGGGTGCAAATACTCGAGAAGCAAGACTGGGATGCTTCTCTAAGGAGAAAAAATAAAAATAGAATCGCCTTCTTGTGCGAGTCGCGTCTTTTCTCAAGACTAAAAAGTGTCAGAATTCACAAATAAACCTTCAAGTAACACAATAAAAAAAAAAAAAATAATATACTGTATCAGAGTGTATTATGCTAAAATAAATATCATGAGAGGTTTAAATTGATTGCTGGATGGTAGGCAACCAAGATAACTAACTCACGAATGGACTTTTCCATTAATTACTCCAGAGCTCTTCTCGAGCGGACCACGCATGCGTAGTTGATAAATCTCTCTTGAAATGAATTGCTGAGCATGGCGTGATCCGCCCTAGATGAGCTTTGAGTCGTTTAATAGAAAAATCCATTTGTTACTCGGTCATTTCGGTTGCCTACCTTCTAGTAATCAAAATATATTTTTTTACCTTTTATCCTGCCAAAATTAAATAAAAAACGAACAATAGAACTCTTAGAACAAAGTGGGATTTTATTTGTAGTAAACCTGAAATTCTATCATCTTTTACACTCAGACACAGTCATTTTAAAAATATTAATTAAAACCTTAAAAACTTGTAATTTCATAATGAAAGATAAAGGAATACAAACATATGTTGTAATAAATACTATTTGTTACATTCAAGCCAAACGCTTAATTTCAGGGAAAAATTACTATCAATAGTTTATTATACGAACTACATAAAAACCCTGTCCCCTGGCGCAGAGGTAGAGCTTTCGCCTCACGTACCAAAGGTCAGTGGTTCGCTTCCCGTCCTGAGCG
>JAAAKE020002688.1:0-11270 GCA_010014785.2 Anisolabis maritima
GGGGTGGATCGCCTATCTCGCTTAGAGTTAGTAAAATGTCAATTTCTTCTTTAAAAAAATTCCGAATAAATTAAAAATTATAAAAAATTTTGTTGGCATATTTGAGGTTCTTATTTTTCCTAAAACTTTATCTTCTCTTTTCGCTCGTCCCACTTTTTCACTCCTACTTGTATATATAGATCGATTCGTGTGAAAAGTTGTTTCTTTTTCCATTTTATTTTACATGTGACTAACCCTAAGTAATTAGCTTATATTAATTCAAGAAATGGGAATCCTCTTATTCTTTTAGGTGTTAAAGTTTTATGACTCACTTTTTCTCAATCTACTTATTTTTTTCGGGAACCTTTATAGGTAGTTTTACCTTTTTTATAGAGCTGTTCCGGGGCCCAAGCAGCTTGGTACATCTATTTATTCTTGGGCATTTGCCTTCTTCGTATCATTTCATATAAAAAAAAATTTTCCAATGTAATTTCTACATACTTATTAAAATTTTTGTTTTTAATATTGAAACTTCAAACTTTCTTATTTTTTAGCTGGCAATTCTTCAATCATAGTCTACCTTCAAAAGGTTGCATCCTTGGTATGTATACATTTAGCCCACTATAAAATCAGGCTTTTTGGTAGATGGTATTAAATGTCTGTTATATCATTATGGGATAAGAATTGGAAAATAACTGCATTGATTTAAACACTGAAATTTTAATATTCTCGTTCGGTTATTTCCTCCTATTTGAAACTTTAGAGAGGAAGAAAAGACAAAGGTGTGTCAAGAAGGAATAAAATTACAAAGTTGCATATTTTCAAAACTTTACACTTAATTTACAAAATTCAAGTGTCACTTTCCAGGAGAGATCCGGAGAGGAAGGATAGGCAGTCACCTTAAAAAACAATGGAGAAGTACACTTGTTATATAGTTATAGTTATATTAAAAATGGAAATGATTATACTTTAAACGACCCCACTCCCTCAAAAGGGATATGAATTAAAACAAGTCAACTAAGTTAGAGCATTTACGAAAAAACATTATTTTGGCCTTAACTTTGTATGTTCTTTAGCTACCTTTAGGAATATATAAAATTAAATTGTTGTCCACTTCCAGCAATGTTTTATCGCCTTCCATTTTCTCATTTACAGGGAAAGACATCAATTTTTCTCTTCATTTCCTGTTGTTGTTAATTAAAATTACCTTTGAATGAGACCCCCTTTCTTCTTTCTCTTTACTCTAAATTAAATTAGAAAAAAATTTATTCCTCAAAGAAAATTAAAAAAAGTGACGCGAGTCAACTTTTAAAGGGATAAATCACAAAGATAATTAATTTTATTTTATATAGAAAAGAAACATAATAACAATATAAAAATAATATTTTATATTTTTTTTATCTTAAAAAATATCTTTTAAAAATGATGAAATTTTGTTTACAATATTTTTGCAACAATTATTTATTTATTTATGTAAAAAGGAAATTTAAATTTTCTAAATTTTCTTTTTTAATGATTTTTCTTATTTTTATTACCAATCATAAAAATAATCTTTTCATTTACAAATATGGTTAATATATTCACGTATAGTTTCTATATTTCGAACACGGTCATAAGTTACGGGCACTCTTTCATGTTGATGATCGGACTTTTGGCTCTGACGAAATCTGCCACTATTTTTCCTTCTTCCGTGGAATTTCTTATAGACCTTGATGGGTTGTTTCGCTTGGTATTCGGTTTGATTTTTTCGGTATTTAGTTCTAACCACCTCGATCCGTTGTTCGTTGAGTGCATGATTGAGGCCTAATCGTATAAATAATTTGTTGTTGGAATCCCAACCAGAGCCAGTGGCAAGTGCCCGGCCTTGCAGGTAGGCTTCGAGTGCAGACATGGGCACTGCACCCCCGATGGATTCGAGTTTGAGAACGAGCCAAGCGATGCCATCAGATGTGAATCTGAACCTTCCGGCCATCGAAACTGATCGTGGTGTTGATGGACACGGTCGCTATGACAACCAATTGTTCCTAATCAAAAGTTTTCTCGTTCCATATAAATAAACATTACGAGAGATGAAACAATTATTTTCAGAGAATATAGAAAAAATTTTTTTAGTTTTTACCAAGGAAAATATAAAAAAATATTTTATATTTTGATTTATTTAATTATCAGCAAAGGGGGAAAAGATAAATTTCGCTAACAATTTGCGTCCTAACTTCTTTATTTTATTCGAGTATACACATAAATATATTAACATCTAAATTATATCTGTCTTTATTTGATTCGTCTCAGTGAAATCATATTTAAGTTATGACGAAGAAGTTCTGACAGGCATTTTGTAATGATTGGAATCTTGCTATTCCCTATTTTTTAATTCATAATTTCAATAGAAAAAATTTTTATAAGTTAAAAAATGTTTTATTATTTTTATAAATTTTAAGAAAACTTTCTTAAGATGAAAAAAAATTATTTTTTTATATATTTTCATATAAAAAGGGCTTCTATTTTTAATTTCTCTTAACTAAATATCAAAGATATAGAAAGTATTGAGATTGCAAAAAAAATCCATGTCGAAATTTCAACGCATATACCAGGAGGTCCCCTGAGTCTAAAAAAAATGGGTTTCGATTTTGCGAAACAAAATGGTCGGTCTCTGTCTGTGTGAACAAGATTTCTCAAAAACGAAAAAACGTACGAGACTGTAATTTTATATCTAAGCTAAGTACCCTTCTCGCTTGCACCTCGAAGGTTTTAAATAAATTCGGCCAAAGAGTACTACTACTTTACAAAGGTACTCTTAGTTTTTTCGATTTTCTCAAAATTCGCTCTAACGATTTTGATTAAAATACATAAATCAATTATTTATTATATGATCTTTCTAATGTATTAAGTCTTGTCCCGTTTTAGGGCCCACTTTACTCTTGTATGTTGATTTTCTCTTAAATTATTTTAACTCTATTTTGATTAAATTGGCTGTATATATAATAAATTAAGTAGTCTTTAAGATGAATTAATCATTTTCCACCTCAAAATAGTGTGGGGCCCTCAATTTTAGATTAAGTTAATAAAAAAGATATGAAGACCATTTAAAATAAAAATAAATATTTTTAATTTAATTTCAATTTAATTTAGTTTTATAATTTGAATAATTGATTAATACACACCAACGAAAAATCTCTTAAAAAAAAGATAAATAAAATTGCGAACCGGCTACCTAGGGAGCCCCACGCAAAAAATCTGGTGTGACAGCACATCACACAATTTTCCTTATCTTAGATAAGAAAAAGTTGTGTAATGTGTAGCCAGATTTTTATGAAATATTAGCTTAAAAAAATATTGAGTTAATAATAGATTTTTAAATTTTTAACGATTATTTTGATTATTTGATAACATTTCTGGAAACCCAGATTACATAGAGTATGCTTATCATTATTATTATATTAATTTTAAAAATATCTTTTTCAAAATAATTGCAATAGAGGGAGATAATAATCGTTTCATCTCTGGTTAAAAAAAGATAGGTCAATTTTAATTAAATCTAAATATGATAAAAATATTTTTCCTAATTTCAAATCATTTGGATTCTATAGAGAAAAAAAATAATAAAAACTTTAATTTTTTATATTATTATTCCTGTTTTAATTTTTATTAAAAGTTAATATTTTTCAGTTTATAATTATTATTAGCTTTGGTCCATCGTTTTTCGTGTAAATATATCTGACAATTTCAAATTTATTATTCAAATTTTCTCTAACAATGTAATAGAAAGTAATGTAATTCATTTTGAATTTTCTTCAGTTGCAAATTCTAAAAAAAAGAACATGTTATTTTATTATTTGAGAGACTTGAGGGAAGGGATTCTCTAAGAAGGGGGTGGGGATAATGACCCCTTTCATAGCCCACAATGAATTGAATTCATTCCTGCTTATTAAAACAGGAAGTTAATTATAAATAAACGTCCACTAAAACTTTTAAATAATAAATATTTTTCAATTTTAAAGTTTTTATTATTTTTTATTGTATTTTATTTATTTATATTTGGACTCTATTATATCTTATATTCATCGAATTAAGAATACCTGGAGAATTAAAAATAATAATTTAAAAATAAATTCCTCATTCCGTTCATTTCGTTAAAATAAGAAAACTGGATACCCTCCTCCTCGTCTCTTAAGAGAGAATAGCAAAAATAACACAAATTTTTCTATCTAAAATAGAATTTTTGTTTGATTTTTCGAGCATTTAATATAAATTCCTTAAACACTGAGAGGCTCACCTCTTGTGAGTACAAGCATGGCGACCACGAGATACCAAAATTAAGGTTGGCATTCTTCTCTCGGTCGCATCTCTCTATAGAATTAATAGTGCCGACCCCGTATTGAAATGAGCCCGAGACAGAAGATTATTTCTTTTACACTTGTCACGTGCCGATAAATTGGAAAAACCAAATACTTCTTGAGGCATTACTTATTAGAATTATGCGCTTTTCAATATATATCCAACACAAGTAGGTAACATTTGGGTAATTTTCCGAAAGCATTTAATGAAAATGGAATATTGATTAACTTAAAACTCAGACAAATTCAATTTTCCAAAATTCTTAATTCGATTCACTTCAATTCAATTTTTAAAAACTAAAAAATTACTAATAAAAATACTTAAATAAAAAAATAAACAAAATATTTTGTGTTTATTATTTTATTATAAAACAAATAGATTTTCTCTAAGATATTTGGCACAATTATCACATCTTGCACTGCTTATAGCATCTTCGGATATTTTGATCTTTTCTCTAAATTTTTTACGCTTCGCGTTTTTTTTCCTTTCCTTCCCATTGATGATGAAGATGATATTTTGATCACAAATGAAACAGAGATTTTAATGAGATGTTATAATAGAAATGATATTTTGATTTTGGCAATTGATATAAAAAATGTCCCAAAAAATGATTCACACATGGATGGTGTAATGATGTTTGTCAGCCCCGGCGCTGCGATGTCGTCTATACCTGCACACAGTACAGATAACTCTCGTGAGGGCTGACAAATTTCAAAACATTCATTTCTTATGGAATTATTTAAAAATAAATAAATATATATATTAAATAATAAAAAATGTTTGTTTTTAAAATATGTGACACATATTTATAAAGCTATTAAGAAAAAAATGGACTTTAAATGAATGAACTTGGTAATAATTTTTTTTCCTTAAGAAATTCTAAAGTTGAAATTTTTTTTCAATCTTCATAGATCTCTCTATAAACTTTAGAATTATTTTAACTTTAGAGATATGTTCAATTCCATTAAAGTTAGAATTTTTCTTAGAAGCGTTTATGAATATGAGCCTTAGTTTAAATCAGGGTTAATATCTTGTTCCTTCACGGGTTAATATTTTATTCTTACAATTTTTCGGTCTTTGAATTAAGATTGTCATAGTTGATTTTTTGAGTAATTTTTTCAATAATATTCTTTTTCAAACATTATCATTAGAAACCTAAGTGAAAACGGAACGAATCGAAGCCCCCTTTGATAATGAGAAAGATATACCGTATTTTTAAAAACAGCCTTTTGTTGAAACCTCAACTAAAGGTTCGGGTACCTCCTAATAAACTTGTCCTGTCAAAATTTTTCCTTTTCGAAATTTTGCCCAATCCTTTTTTTTTTTACATTATCTTGCCCTACACAATTTTTTGTCTCAGGACTTCTTTATGTAGCAGTTTCGAAATTTTATCTGACCTTTTTTTTTGGAGCATTATCGATCTGGGCACTGGTGTAGCTAGAGTTTCAGCAGCCATCTTGCGTCCCCTAGTGACGCCGCTAATACAGGAAAATTGAATTTTTGTAAAAAAAATTTGGGAACATTAATGCCCTGATTTAAATATTATTCTCTTAAGAAATGAAAATATTTATATTTTAAAAATATACTAATACAAATTCTTTTAAGCAACGAAAATAAAATAAAAGAAGTGAAAATTGCAACAAAAAAAAAAATTTTAAAAATAAGCCTCAAAGGATCAGGAAACTTTTTGGAACATTTTGCAAAAATAAAAATAAGCTTATATACAAGCAATAAAAGAAACTGAATGCCAAATAAAAATAAGCAAAAGCTAATATTAATCAAAATATAAATAATAAATCTCTTATTATTAAATATTATACTATATAACATTAGAAATATGATTACCAATTTAGAATCAAAATTTTCAAAAAAAAAGAAAATTATTTTTTAGAATAAAAATATTGCAGAATCAAAACATCATTTAAAATAAAAATAAAATAATGATATGAAGTAATGATTTTATATATATATATAAAAAAAATTCCAAGTTTTTCAAATGAATTAAGCGTGAAAGAGGTTTAGAAAAATGAATGGAAATACTCCGTTATAAGTTATATTTTTTAATATATTGATATTAAAGGGAACAAGAACTCCAAAGAATATTAAAGTGACGAAAAATAACTAAAATGAAAGTATAGTATTTTTTACTTTTTCTTATAAAAATTTTAACTATAGTAAAACCTGGGTAAACACAATTCCGAAAATTCTGAAAATAAAAAGTGTTCTAAATCATAAGTTATTTCTAATACACCACTGACCGATATTGAAAACCTTGCTGTTGCCTGCGACTTGGATATCAATATCAAATTTCAGCTTCAAGATTTTTTCGTTTTTGAGCTATTTTGTTCACAGACAGATCTTTTTTTTAGACCCCGGGGACGTTGAAAACCAGACATCGATTTTCTTGCGATCGCTATAAAGTAAGACTCCGATTAACACGGTTAATTGATCCTGCTGGGGCACCGTGCTAAATGTTATTTGAATAAAAGTCATAAAAAGAAATAAAGTGCAATGCAGGGTTTTTAAATTTTCAAATTTAATTTACACGGCAAATTAAATGCAACCCTTTCTTTTTTACCACGAGTAAATTTGGTTCAAACAATTTGAAAATTTAAAAAACCTGCATTGCACTTTATTTCTTTTTATGACTTTTATTCAAATAACATTTAGCAAGGTGCCCCAGCATGATCGATTAGCCATGTTAATCGGAGTCTTACTTTATAGCGATCGCAAGAAAATCGATGTCTGGTTTTCAACGTCCCCGGGGTCTAAAAAAAAAGATCTGTCTGTGAACAAAATAGCTCAAAAACGAAAAAACTCTTGAAGCTGATATTGATATCCAAGTCGCAGGCAACAGCAAGGTTTTCAATATCGGTCAGTGGTGTAGTAGTAGAAATAACTTATGATTTAGAACACTTTTTATTTTCAAGGAATAAATTATCTCTCTCTACAAGACATTAGACCTGGAAATAAAAGGCAATCATATTTACCTTTTAATTAAAATTCTGCCAACAAAAATCTATTTTTTAACCCCGAAACATTATTGAGATCTATTATGATTCTTCCAGATCAATTTTTAGATTCTTCAAGAGTAATTAGATCAAAAATGAATATATCAGCTGATGGGCATAATTAATTATATCAAAGAGAAATATATTAAAAAATCATGGTTATCTTTAACGGTGTATTTCTTTATTTTTTCCCTTAATTTATTGAAAAATGAAGACTCCTCGTAATAATATTATGTATGATTTAAAAAATGGAACTAGTCAATAACTTGAGTTTTAATATTAATTTTGTGTTCACCTTTTGGCCATTGTAGATAACTGTTGGTCCAAATCTGAGTTGATATCGGCATTCGTCCCACTGACAGAGGCTCCAGCTCCACTAACTCCACCTCGATCACATTCTGCTTCGGAGAATTCTCTACTGTCAGAAAAGCCAGCGGGTGGCATAACTGGTAGCGCCATTGGAGGACCACTTCGACCACGTTCATGTCTTTAAAAAAATTTGAAATAAACAATCCTACTTCATAAAAAATAATGAAGGCAAGTAATAAATTTTATAAATTGATTGGAATCAATTTTAAGAAAAAAAAGAAGGAAATTAAATAATAGTGGTTGTAAAGTATATAAGTGTATAAGGTTGACATTTTGTACTAATAGAAATTGAATATAAAAAACTATTATGGATTCTGGGCGCCAATTTTGGAATCAGCAGGTCAAATAAACCCAAGAACAGTAACATCTGAGCCACCAAAAAGTGTATTGACAAGTGATATCAGATAATTGAATTTGTTACCTTGTAGGAGTTGATCTCCTTGACCTATGCTGGACTGTAGCTGGCGGTGGACCAATTGGCTGAGGTGATGCTTCCGCTGATTCTGTACTAGATCCGGCTTCCAAACTTCGCCGATGATGTGGACTTCCGGAATCGATGCCAGGCGGCGGCGGCGGTGGCAAAGGTGGCGATGGCGGTTCTCCACTTCCCGAATAACATTCATGTTGTCGAAGGGTCGCCAACTGAAGAGAATAAACCATAGCACCGCCCCCAGAACCACCACCGCCGCCCGGCAATGAAAACGTCGCATAAGGGCAGATCTCGTAGTCTTGGCCAAGTTTCTCCTAGACACAAGCACCAACTGGATTCGGATGTTATTATAAATCCTAAAATTAAACAATGAATTAAAAAAAATACATGCTTCAATGGCTTCTCTTCTTTTTTGACAAGGCAAGATAAACATGGAAGATTCATTTTGTATTTCAATAATAATAATAGAGTTGGTTAGAATTTTTTAATTAACATTATATATCATTACTTTTTTTGAAAAAAAAAAAAATTATAATAAATTTGGACTTGATTTCGAAGAATACAAATGAAATTCATAAAAGTGCAAAAATTTGAAAAGCAATGTTGCCAATTCAAAATGGGTGATTTCTTACAGTAATTGTGGTCTTTATCTTTGTTTTAGCATATAAGAAATACTTTTGATACTTATTCTTTTACTCTTTATAAAAACATTTTATTTAATATTTTTCTTTATAAAAAGATCTTTGGGAGTAACATATTACAATATGAGACAACATGTTTTAGACAACCATTACCTTTGTTTTAGCCATAAAAATTTTTAATCAATTTTAAAATTGCTGTGTCAGATTTGATAAGCACTGAGGAATTTGGAGATGCAGAGAGAGACTGGCAGCCAAAATTTTTTTTGCATTTGAAAATATTTATTGGGCCGATGTTTCACTAAGAAATCTCTCGCCTGAAGACATACATATTTTATTGTTACTGTATATATAGTATACATATTTTAATAAATATGTATTCTTGCCCTGTTTTTAGTAAAAAAGAAGCCAGTGACAGTTAATTATAGAAAAAGAAGAACGGGCCTAAGGCCGAAAAATAATTTTAAAATACACATCGAACAATTATAAAAGTCATCATATACTTACAGAGCAAATGAATGTTTTGAGAGCCATATGGGGTATTGTAATAGAATTTAAAAAAAAAAGAAATCGATCGAAAAATATTAATTTTTTTATATTGGAAATATTCAGGCGCCTTCAAAGTAAGATTAATAAAGCCAATATATTTCCAAATTCATTAATGAATTAATTGTTTTTTAACATACATTAAGACAGACAATGAAATATATCGCATCGATTCATTATTTATTGCTGTGAAGGCGCCTAAAAATGAAAAATAAAAATTTATGTCATATGGCTTTAATAATTAAGATAAAAGAAAATTATGTTTAGCAAATTTTATGAATATCAAGTGATTAATAAAATTTAATCAAAAAATTTTATATAAAGAGAAGCAATCAAGGTTAAAAGTCTAATCAGCTCTGAAATATTTGTGTGACCTGACTTTTTCAGGTGCCAATTATTTTCTTTACAAGATAATACAAACAAGCCGAAACTTTAAAGGTTTTCTTTCTTTAAAAGTTTCAACCTTGGCTACTGCCCTTCTTTTCTAATTTAATTGAAATATCCCAATTTAATTTTACCAAGATATATAAATCTGATTTACTTTTATTTAGAATTCATTCTATAATTTATTTAGCCACTGAGTGAATCAAGGCCAAGATTACTTTTATATTATACGTATTTATTTATAGGATAGAATACTGAGCAAACTTCTACGTACCTTTTCCAAGCTTGGCTTTGAGCCTTTGCGCCCTGGACAAGGTGAATACTGGGCAGCAGCAACAGCTGCGGTTGGCGTCCCACTCACATCACGATTCCTTTCATTTTGTAATTCCGCTAATGTTTTTGCCGTACTTTTGGTACTCGCTCGTCTTTGACGACGCCGTCGTCGCCTCCGTGCTACTAAAACACATCCGCAGGCAGCTGCACTGGCCAGACATATACAGGCAGAAACTGCAGGAATAGCATGGGTCAAGAGACGAGACCAATCAAGATCACCGAGACCTGCGGCTTCAGCTGCAGCCGCAGTAGCGACTGCATCTTCGGGAAGGGGACCCGGAGGCAAAGTCGCTATCACATATTCGTGGCGAACCTAAGAAAAATTACAATGGTAGAAAAATATAAAATTATTATTTGGGTGTAGTGTAGATTAAATTAAAAATTGACAAAAAAACAAGTTACAAGAACCAATCAAAAATATAAAATTTCTTTCTAAGGCTCAAAAATATGAAAAAGCATTATTAATAATTTATAATTTTCAAAGACAAAGCAATTAATTAATAAATATTTTTAGGGATGTATATATTTTTAGAATTTCAATTATGATAATAATAATAATCCATGAAACTTGAAGATAAAGACCGAATTCTTCTTACTTTGCCTGTTTCCGTATGGGCTTCAATAAGAACATGATACCAAGTGGCAGGAAGTAAAGGAGCCAAAACGAATTCGCCTCCCATTCCAATTACTTCTTCAAGAGAAGTCCAAAGAAGTCCCCTTCTTTCCCGATAAGAAATAGTGAATGTTCTAGGTGGACATCCACCAGCACCCCAAGCCTGAAAGAAAATTCACACTGATAAAAACTAAATATTATGACTATATTAAACTAATCCCTCAGCAAAATTAGATATTTTTCCTTTATTTTTATCTTATTGGTTTTTTACTATAAAGGAAAATAAAAGACAAATTACAAAAAATCTTATTAAAACAAAAGCAAGATAATATTCTGAAATAGAAATTCCGTATTATTTTTGCTCAGTTCTCTTCTCTAGTCCTATTCATTAAGGGGTACAAATTTTAGTATTGTGAAAAACTTCGACTTTTTTTTTTGGTTTGGCAATGATATGTGTTTGTGTCTGCTTTTGCTTGAACAATAAAACCTACTTCTCATTATTGAGAAGTATTCCTACTCTTTTGAGACAGACTATTTGTTTTGAATTTCCTGCTTGCCCTGTCCCTTGGTGCAGAGCTAGAGGTCTGGCTTCACGTACCAAAGGTCAGTGGTTCGCTTCCCGTTCTGAGCGA
>JAAAKE020002710.1:0-11269 GCA_010014785.2 Anisolabis maritima
AATTATTATTCCTATATGAATTAAATATTTCACTTCTCTTTTCTTTTATTTAATTAAAATTATTTCCATTTTTTTTTCTTTTCATCGAAATAGCAACAAATTAAATTAACCAAGAACAGTATTTGAAGGAGAAAATTTCTTTTTTGCGGCAAGAAAAATAATCTTCAAAGTTTCCTTCCTTCAAACTAACATCCAATATTAAAAAAGAAAATGGATATTTAAAAAAATAAATTGAAATAATTCTATATATAAAAAAAAACTTAAAAATTGCTAACACTTTGCCAAAATTTTTTAAATAAATATAATCTTTATCATTAAAAAATTTATTAATTCATAATTAGTGAAAAAGAAATAAAATTGCATTGGGGCTATCTTCATACTAGATTAGTTAAGGTTAGATTTTATTTTCTATCCTTTTTAAATATAAACATCCATGTCAGATATATTTTAAAAACATAGAATTTTAAATTATACAAATATGAATAAATTATTTCTCTGTACCAGAAATATATTTAAAATATCACAATTTAAACCAATATTATTAAATTTTTCTCTATTTAAAAATAGATTAGATATTCGTCAAATAAATTCCAAAACTTTTGAAGTTGATACAAATGTTGTGAAAGATGTTATTTTATTTAAATATGAAAATCCCAAATATTTTAAATTGATGAACATTTTCGCCATTTCCCAGTTTGTTTTTTGGACATATCTTGGGATATTTTCTTTAACGACATTAAAAGATATTCCAGTTTCAACAACAAACAAAGAGGGTCTGCCTTGGTGGCGAAAAATCAACTTTGGTGAAGAAAAGATCCGATATACCATTTCATTTGGCTGTTTGGCATTCGGTATTCCACCTCTTCTAAATTATTATAAATATAAATTTGCTAAATCCTTCAAACTTCTGTTACTTTTATTTGTAGAATTTTAGATCCAATTAATTTTTTAACTAAAATTGTTCTTTCGAATTAATCTCCATTTTGCTAACACTATTGATATTTATTAACACTATCAGTAGTATTTAATAAATTATTTTAAGTCATAGCTAATTTTTTGCTATCTTGAATTAATAAAAAGTATAAATTTTTTTAATAGTAAGCTATAAGACTGATTAAAATTTTTCAAAATGCCTTAGAGAAAATATGTACAAACTTGTTTATATTATATATATATATATATATATTCCAGTTTCAACATATATATATATATAAATAAGGACAAAGTCTCAGATTCCGAAAAAGACTTAAAAACAAGTTATTACGTATTTTCTCTAATGCATTTTGAAAAATCTTATCCGGTCTTTTGGCTTACTATTAAAAAAATTTACTCTTTTTATTAAATCAAGATAGCGAATGTTATATTTTAATAAAGTAAAAAATTAGTTAGGACTTAAAATAATTTATTAAATGTATATTCCTGTGAATTAATTTTTTAGTACTAACAATGCATTTTATTAACATTTCTTTATTATTTAATTGATAATTTATAAAATTTGTAACCTTGACACTTGGGAGGTAGAGATTTCGCTTCACGTACTATAATATTTATATATATAAGCGAATTCTCTTACCTTTTCTCCAGGTGACAGGATTACAAACTTTATAAATTAATAATTAAATAATAAAGAAATGCTTTGTTAGTACTAAAACATTAATTCACAGGAATACATAACAGGTAATGAAATGGAGTGAAAATTTCAGACAGTCCTCAACAGTGAGTTGTTCCTTCTACTAGAATTGAAAAATTTATAAAAATTGGTTTTGGTGAGCAATTCAGAATTTTGAAATGTATCCCCTTCTTCCATACTCTTTTATAAATATAGGCAATGATCATAGACACCATTTTATTTGTCTTTCATTTATTTTTCAGCCTATACTCTGCTTGCTGGCTGTTGGATTTACACTCTGAAATCCATTCGATTTCTCATCTTAATGAAAGGAGGGAAGAAACTAAGCCTTGTCACTTATACGCCCTACGGGCACAATAGAATCATCACTGTCCCTCTTGAAGAGGTAAGAAATAACATGGCAGCAATTTTATGTTTAAATGTCTGAGGGAGTTTCTGTTTCTGGTGGTATTTTTTTAAAATAAAAAAAAAAAAAATTTTTAAGTTCCAAGGAATTAGAATTAAATAATCCACACTCGAATTGCAAAAAGAATTCAGAATTTATTATATAAATAAATAAAAAAAATGTTAATAAGAAATTTCGATCATTTATTGCATGCATATATATATATATATACATTAGGGGAGATGGGATAAGGAACAATCAATTTTGAACGGTTTTCGTTTCTCTCTCTTCTCTCTGCGGCAATGAGACCCAGCTGATGGTGAAAGCCGGCGGATGTTTTGCCATTGTTGAGATCGCTGTCAGGTGTCTGTTGATTGCCCAAAGTGTTATTTTCGATGGGCATCTCCTATCTAGGGGTTGTTGTGATTCGATTTATCCTTGTCCATCGAATTTCTCCTCGTTGTCGAGCTTGTCTTTAGAGGGAGAGGAAGGAGAGGAAGGGATTCTACAAATTTCGTTTTTCTCTCTTTTTTTTTAAATATTAAATTTTATAAGCTAATTGAATCCCTTATAATTATTTATTTAGAAAATATCCAATAAAACTGAAGGAAGTTTAGTAGAAATAATACGAACTGTTTTTACGTCATCCTCACATTATATTTTTGTACTAAAGATGACCTGGCGTAATACCGGCTATAATATTTACAAATAAATTGTTATGAGAGATTCCCAAAAACGATTCGTATTATTTATATAAAACTTCCTTCAAAAAAAATTAATCAATAACAATATTGAATAGAAAAAAAATTTTTTTTAAACAAAAGAATTAAAATTAATATGTTTTAATTATTTTTAAAAATTTCAACTCGTTTCAATGAATATTTATAAAAATAATTTTTAATTTTGCAGGTGAGCTGTTTGAACTCGAGGTGGGAGGCCCGTGTACAGATGAGCCTCCAATTGACTAAACATCGACTCAATTACATGATGGACATGCGTGGCACTTTCACTAACCCTCAGCTATTTGATTATACAGCAGGGCTCAAACGAAATGTAAAAAAATAATAACTGAACTTTTTATTTAATATCTTTGTAAAATATCTTCTATTTTTTCTTTTATTACAGTCGAATTAAAAGTAATCTTTGAATTTTAATGAGTGCTTTGAATTAAATCGAGAACAATGAATCTATTTAAATAAAAAAAAAATGTTGACTAGTTATATTCCTTGATCAGTAGCCTTAACTCCCTTCTTTCACCATAATATTTGTCCAATAAATAAATGCTTATATTTCAAATCGCAGATCACACCCTTCCTCAAAACCAAAATTATTTTTAAAAAATATATAAAAAGGCCCGATGTGTAATTTTTAACTATTTTTGAAGAATCGAATATAAGTATTATTTTTTTCTGGCCGCACAATATTTTTTCGTCTTCTACATTGCATATAATGAAACCTAATTGGTATAATACAAGGTCCTGAGGAAGGGTGGGGTATAGCTCCCGAAACATGTTTATAGGTGAAAAAAGTATTGGTGCAAAAAGTCTTATTGGGATTTCTTTTCAACCTATTAGCTGCTTTGATCTCATATTATATTAAATTATTATTATCCAGTTAGTCAGTCTCTTTTCTTAAATGCTTGGAAATTCATTCAGGTTCATTTTTGCAATTTTTTGAAGTCAGGGATTGTTAAAGAAAACTAAAAATAATAAAAAACATTTTTTACTAATAAATAATATAACTTACAAAATATATTTATTTCATTTTTTTAAGCTTTATTAAATGATTTCTGAGCGCAATCTGTTTGTCTTTAAAGGAACGTTTCGATTTCGATCGCGCCTTGTGCATCAACATCTGGTAATTCTTTTTCTTCTTTTTCTCTCTGTTGGTTGAGCTGGTGTTAATTCGTTTGTCCCGATGTCCGTACTTCTCTCTGCCTATCTGGTCGGCTCTCAACGCCTCCACTCGTGCCTCTTTATCGTGGCGTCTTTTCTTAAAGATATGTTCGATGTCACGCATCGAGACGATCTCATTCGGTGTCTCCGTGGCATCCTCTTCTCGAGGCAGAGCTCGTTTACGTGAATGTGGAGTCATTTCGGCTCGCAAACGAGCTGTTTCAATTTTTTTGAAATCCTCATCGGTCAGGATTCGCATCGTCGACACTTTCTGGGCTTTATTTTTCTTATCAACCTCTAATAAGACTAAAACAAAAAAAAAAAGTCAGAATAAGAATACAAGTTTTAACAAATCATAAAATAAAAATTTTTATCCTTCTTGAGGTACAAATCATAAAATCTCCTATATTAGGGATCTATAATATTAACTTTCTCAGGATTGTCTGGCTAATAATTGATCAAAAAACAAGGGGTATTTTGATTTACTAAAAACACGAAGGAGCCATTTGATGTGGCAAAGTTTGTTGGATTTAATTTCAATCTCTGAAATTTTGATCATGTACTTATTCCTAATTATTAAGAAAAAAGCGAAACATTTCAATTTCCTAATATGAATTAGGCTATTGATTTTAATTGATTTAATAAAGTATTCTTTCATTAGACCTGGATCTTTTTTCTCCTCATCTTCGACCTCTTCGTCGCTCTCTGAGATATTGATATTGCCATCATCATCGCTGCCAACATCCACCCAGCTCTCTGCATCGCTTACATCGCTCTGTGATCCAGTCTTCGATTCTGGAAGAAAAGAAAAAAATGATTTATTTATTACATAATAACAAACTCTTTCAACAGAATTGCTTCTATTAATTAAAACATCATTTGAAAAGAATCAAAAGAAAACTCATTTATTAATTTACCGGTGGCGGTATTCTCATCGAGGATCTCAGCGCCTGGCACGTGATCACTTGTAGCCATCTCTCCGTAGGCCAAGAGCCGTTTATTTGCTGTTACCTGCATGGGCCGTCCTCGATCCTTGCGACGAAGCAACTGAGGAGCTTCAACTCTGAACAACTTAATCAACGACTAAAAAAGAAAATGAATTTATAGAAAAAATTTTTTTAAATGTTGCTATACTTTCCTAAATTCATATTAAAGTAATAAAAGGACAGATTGCACAAAAAAAGACCTTGGGTGCGGATAAAATTTATTGGTCCATCTCAGTCACTTATTGGCTATTTGTGGTCAGGCCCAAAATTGTCGTGATCTATACTTATATTCTTTTTCTTTTATAGTGAGGGTGACATTTTATAGCGAATAGATTATAATAATTATTATCATTTTCTTTTTGCTACAATCTGCCTTCTTATTCATTTATTAGTCTACAGCAGCAACTGACTATTAATCAACTAAATTCTTATTATTACTTGAAAACAATTCTAAATTACACTAGAATAGAGATCCAATAATTATGAAACAGAAAAACGAGACATTTCAAAAATCATGGTATTTATTGGGTCCTAACAAATTACATTCAATATAAACCAATAGCCTTTTTAAATAGGGAATATACGGCAAATACGGGAATATTCTCAGACCTGAAGTGGGTGTGTCTGTCTGTAGTAATATCTTTCGATCACGATAACAAAAAATAATTATTTGATGATGCTGAAATTTTGGAAATCTAAAATAAACCTTAATGCCAAGAACTGAATGATTTTTATTAAACAATGGATCATTTGGATGATAACGAGAGGGTGCAATATTTTTTCCTAAACATAATTTTTTAGCCATGGAGATGATAACAAAATAAAAAAAAAGATTAAAACAATATGTAAGAAGATAAGAAAGTCAAACAAATCTCAAACATGGTTTATCCGTTCCTGCATAAAATAAAAGTCCCATATGTGGGAAAGATTCCTGCCAAGTTTCACAACCCTAACTCTAAGGGGGTACTAAACAAAATGTAATTCTGTGTTTATTTTGTATAGGAAAGAAAGAATTCAGTCCATATCCTTCACCGTTTATCCGATCCTTACGAAATTTTAATAGATAAAAGTTCCATTAAGGGAAATATATTTCAAAGGAATAAAAATACCTTTGCAGCCATTGAGACAGAACGATCTCGAAAAGTGGAATATTGTACTAAATCATGCAGAAGGTCCTGGTTCATGGCTAGAGGACATCGCGCGCTCATTTCCCGGATAGCGTTCAATCCAATAGCAATTGCATCGTTGTTGTTCCTTTCTGTCACAAAATTATCAGCCATTGTGCGAAGGACAGGCTCAATGATGTCAGGTGGGACTAAAGAATGCGCAGCCTGTGAAAAAGAAAAATATTAATACAGAGAAGTTCAAGAATGTGAAAAGTTATCCAAAAAAAAGAGTCAAGTATGAACTTCCTTTTAACATGAGTCGTTTAATAAAGTATTTTCAGATTGTTTTTATTTATCCCAAGGTTTTCTTTTACCTGAGCGGCACATCTCAAAAGATGAGTGGCTTCCCGTTGTTGAGGTCGCAAAAGGCGTTGCAATTGAGGATAGATATTAAGTACTATAAGTTGATGGACACCGACGAGACGCGAGGCGACATCCAAAGCCATTAGACGAACTTCAAAACGATCTGTGCCTTTGGAAGCTCTGCTAAGCAGCCGCTCTGCCATACTCTAAAACCACAAAATAGCATTGAAACTAAATTTCTCTTAGTAAGAGTTTTCGAATTAAAAAATTAAGGGCAGGGCGAATGTCCTACTGGCTATAAAAATCTCTCCATTCACTATACTAAAAAACCAAACATACTGCAAGAAAATTTGTTTTTAATGTTTTTATTAAAACAAAAATTATAAAAAATAAAATATAGTATTGCTAGAAACAAGTACTTTGAAAAAAAATTTGCTTTGATCAAAAAGTGCATTTGAAAATCCGCTATTTATATTTTGAAATTTGTTCATAATTATATTTGATACAAAAGAACCATGGTTGAGCCAAAAATGTAATTTTACTGTTAATTATTAATGATAACAATTGTGAAAGCTTCAATTACAAAATTTCATATGTAAGTATAAGAGTTTTACTATTATTATACTTTAAACCAACTTGAACTAATTTTTTATTTCTTTATACCTTTCTGTACTCTGATATATGTTCCCATATTTTATTATGTGCATAATGAGGCTATAAAGCCCTAAGTATATGTACTTGAGGAGGCGGTTAGCAGATGGGATAAAACAATTAAGCTTTAATCCTAAATTGAAGGCACCCCAGGTTCAAATCCTCCTCATGGCAAAAAATTAACCAACTCTATAAAAGATAAGATAAAGAAGGGAAGTTATTCAACAATGTAAGTTTCTAATACTTAAGATTGAATGATCAAGAGCTCGTGAATTTTCTCAAAATATGAGAATAAAATTTTACATTTATTATATTTCAATGGAAATAACAATCAAATTCTAAGAGAGAGTGTGTGTCAATAGTTTGGATGATGTGAAGAAATAAGGTAAGAAAACATGATGAAGGTCTGTTCAACTATGTGAATAACATCAATAAGGTATGGACTGAATATATCAAAGATTCTGTCCAAATATGTTATTATAAGTTAACCTCTTACCATCCCTTTAATATTAATGAGTGGTCATCACGAGTTACAAAAAATATTTATTATATTAGACATCAGAAAATTAAAAATTTTAAAAGTTTGCTTAAGAGAGAAACCCTTACACGAAGTGAACTTCCAAGACGTTACGTATAATTTTTATTATTTATATATATATATATATATTTAAATAAATGACAATTCACACGATATTTAATAAGCATAAGCACGAAAAATAATTTCTGTTCCGTCTTGGGAGTTCAATTCCTGTAGGATCCTCTCTTCTTGGCACTCCCCAGCTTCCTTTACGTACTTGTGGATCATGTACAAGATGCAAAGCAGAGAAATTGAAAACTTCTGGTTTATTTTTCTTTTTTTTATTCTTCTTAATAAGCTGCTTGGCTTTTTTCAGTTGTTTCTCTCTCTTTCTTGTTTTCTTATTCACTTTATTTGCCATGGCAACATCTCGAGCTGACGGCTCATCTGAATCCGAATCTGAATCACTTCCATCTTTCTCTTCTTCGTCGTTGCCGAGAAAAAATTTCAAAGATGCAACCAGCACCTAAAAAAAAAATATTTTTAGATAAATATAAAAAGAATACTTCATGTTGTGTTCGAGCCAGACCAGATAAATTCTAATTACCTTAATGTATTTGGAAAAGCAGCCAGAGGCGATAACGTTCACTGTCTTTGCATCATTCCAGATATTCTTTTTATACAATTCAATCATAATATCTACTGACATCTTAGCAGCTTTACTATTTGAATCTTTCAACATCGAATACATAAAATTTTGCAAATTGGTATTCAATCGTCCATTTTTATGTTTCTTATTTAAATTTTTTATATCTGTTATAATGTGGGTTTCTAAATAATTCCTTAAATTTTTATCTTGACAATTGAGTAATTGAAAAAATAACGATAAAAGATCAGTAGGTGTAAGAAGGTTTTTATTCCTTAATAAAATCAAAGCTCTACAAAAAGACATTCGCATATCTGGATCTAAAATCATGTGATGGCTTTTTAAAATATCCACCAACTCTTGGGGATAATCTTTAAGTGTATCCGTGTAAAGGTGACTGACTTGGGCTAAAAACATTAAAAGATCATCGAGTCCTTTGTTGTATTCTTCTGGTTTCAATCGGAAAATCTCAATCAGCGATTTATAATGATTATATTGTTGAAGAAATTCCTCTTTATATGATTCACAATCTCTCTTGATCAGATTCTGAAGCTGAGGAAGGTTATCAGGTAACTGATTATTATGGCGCACCATTTTGAGTTATTAATTAAAATATAAAATAATTAAATCACGTCTGAAAAATTAAGTTAAAAGAAAGAAAAATTCACACGTGTTCAGAGATAATATAAAAATTCAAGCTCCTAGCTTTTGACAAATCAAAAAAAAATATAATAAATAAAGTGCCCTCATCCAGAGAGCGCTAGAGGCGGCCATGACGTTTTTTCAAAATGTGTATATTCCTCTTTATTGGATCAGAATTTTTTTTTTATAGGTAAATAATTATTTTAAAAAATATCTCATTAGGAAAATGGATCTTTATACATAAAGAAATAACTAAATATAAAATAATGATTCTAAGGATAATTACAATCTGATAATACCAGATTTTTTTAAATTTATTTACATTTTCAAGCCTTTTGATACAATATTGTTGAGAAAAATGTCGTATTGATGGCTAATGGGTTCCAATTCTTTTGATATATAAATGAAATTTTTTCCATAACCATAACCACAACCACAAATTAAGATTTGTTTTACTTTCTTTCTATCCACTCACAACTTGCCTTCGTTTGGATTCAAATTTTTAATCATTCGAGGGACGCCTTTTTTAAGAATATGATACTAGCGTACTCTGGATTACGGTATAAGGAAACATCATCTCTCAAATCTTATGAGTTTCACCTCTATGCACGTAATTACATATATAATAAATGACGTCATATTAGAATGGCCAACTTAAAGAGTTAAATAAGACTTTAGTAAAATGAAAAAATCATTTATAATTAATATAGCATAAATAAATAGAATAATAAAAAGCAATAAAGGCATACATTTAAAAATTATTATATAAAAAAAAAATAAATTATTAAAAATTTTTATTTTTTTTTAATATTAAAACAAGAAAATAATAAAATATTTTAATTTTTAATAATTATGTCCTATACACCACAAATATACAGTTAAAATTTTTTGCTTACTAAATTTATCTTAAAATATACCTTTTTTATTTTCAATTTTTGAAATTGTTAAAAGTTTTTTCGAAATATGAAACAGGTTTAAAAAATTAATGTGTCTCGAAGCGGGCAATTTCAAGTCAAATATTATTTTTAATAAAATAATTTTTTGTTAGTTTATATTTTACTGGTGGATCAAGCGGCTCCTGATCCTTGGTGGTCAAACCCAGGATCTCCAGCCTAACCGGAGCTTCCTTTGCATAAGACATCCGGTAGTCGACCACACCAACAAAATTCACTTCAGAAAGTATTTATCTAGATCTTATGATTTGAAAAAATTTCAAATTTCTTCCAACAACATATTGTAATTAAGCCCAACATAAGATGGGACACGAGGCGTGGAATTTAATAATTAAAACGATATTTTTCTTATACATAAATGTAATATACAAGTAATAAATAATAATAAAAAAAATCAAGTATTTTCATTCCTTTCAATAAGTATAAAAATAATTTTCCTTTTTTTTTTTTTTTTCTGATTACTCAGCAATTCATTCAAGATAATAAAAATTAACATAAATCTAAATAAAAGAAATTCGCTCACGGTCATTGATGGTCATCAATTAAAAAATTATCTATTTCCTAGAGATATTAAAAAATTCTATTTAAAAATTCTATTTAAAAACAAAGCCATTATTTTTAATAAAAAATGCTTTAAAAAAAAATTCCATAGAATGCGTAAATAAATTTTCATAAGTTTCTATTTTTGCAAATTAAAAAACAAATTTAATTTATTCCCTATTTTGATATCATTCGATTGTTAAAGGGATATTTCGTCAGATCACGATATAGAAACGTCCTTACTTTCAAGCGCTCGATTTCGGTTTACTTTAAGAAATAAACTTCTTTTCTATTGAAGTGTGAGAAGTTTTAACATAACAATTTCTCTATTTATTTTTGTATAATAAATTTTTTTTTTTTTTTTTTTTTTTTTTTTGGGGGGGGGGGGGGTTCGATCCACATTTTATTTCTTTTCTTAGGTTCCCCTTTTAACGATCTCTCGTGAGCTCTTCTTTTGCTCTCTCTCTCTACTTGACATTTCTTTCCTCCTTCTCAAGCATCAGGATGTGCATCGGGCCGGCTTTTCCTTTCGGACACCTAATTTTCTCTACTAATCTCTCCTAATTCAGATGAATAGACAAAGAAACAAGAATATAATCAAATTAAAAAAATTATAATTGTTGTGATAAAAATAACAATAAAGAACAATGTAATTATTAGGATTTTGATTGATATCTATAATTGACCTGTTTGTATTTTTTCTTTTATTTAGCTTCCCTTTAATGGAGGAGACGCTGCCTTTGGCTACGTCTCTTTCAAGTGTTTCGAAGATATTAACAGCATCAACGAGCCCCGCCCCCCCTCCCCCTCGGGGGGAAGAACTCCTCTTGAATTACTAGGAATTTTTCAATAGTTGTTTATATTCATGCCATAATTTATGAGTCTTTTTTCCTCGTAATGTTTTCTAATTTTAGAAGAAAAATCCGGCAAAACCAGAATCAGTATTTAAGTGAAG
>JAAAKE020002732.1:0-11268 GCA_010014785.2 Anisolabis maritima
ACACTCATCGGAAAAGGATGAAACTTAAAAAAATTTATAACCCTAGGAGTGCCTGAAAATATATTAAAATTTAAAACAAATTGATGAGCAGAAGGCGGTAAAAAAAGGCCTTCCAATTTCGTTCATCACGATTTTCTCAGCATCCTTTAGGCCAGAACTTTTGAAACTTTATGATCATAATTAAGACGTTTGCATTCAACCCTGAACCAATTTTCATAACTTTGTGTTCATTGGGAGAGAATTTATTCTAAAAAAAAAAAAACTAAAATTTCCTATTAGATAATCACAGAGAGAAATTTAGTCTAATTTCTTTGACATTTTTTAAATTCACTTAATGAAAAGATATTAATTTCTCCTCAACAACATATCCTAAAAATTACAAGAAATGACAAGATTTGCATACTCGATAGGGTTGTAGAGTGGCTTCCATCTTATATTCCCAGAGG
The DNA here is from genome assembly GCA_010014785.2 of Anisolabis maritima. Lineage (NCBI taxonomy): Eukaryota > Metazoa > Arthropoda > Insecta > Dermaptera > Anisolabididae > Anisolabis > Anisolabis maritima. Next base: position 447 of record JAAAKE020002732.1, read on the forward strand.
ATATCATTAGTGATGGATAAAAAGTTCAGGAAAGTGTTGTTCTTACTTTTTTTTTCATAAGGATTGTATCTTTTAAATGCTTAACGTTTACAATGACATTTTAACCAAAGTTAGGCGAAAAAAATTAATCTATTTCGAAATTTATAAATCTAAAATTAATGATCCATTGGATAATGGAGGGAATCCAGAGAAGCTTGGTGATAAACAAAAAAACAAAAAATTGATATTCTGGAGCCGACGTCAGACGTAGAGCATCAATCATGTTCAACTTCAAGGCACACAAAAAATACAATTGTTAATTATTTCAATTTTATATCATATTTGTACAAGTTACTTTAGGCCATATGTGTGGTTGGCAAGCAATTTTATTTTTCCAAACTCACTAGGGTCTCATAAATCGAAAAGATTGTTCCACATACGGCCTATAGGAACATGCGTACAAATGAAATACCTAATTTTTTTAATGTTTGTTCTGAAAATGAATGGGATGGACGCTCGAAACGTCGTCCTCTGACTTTGATTTTTTTATTTGTTTTTTAATCACCTGGACTTCCATCTCCTCTCCAAATAAAAATCTACAATCAACGATTTAACGATTATCCTTGGACTTAAATATGTTTGTATGTTTTCTAATGATTTATCATTTAGAAAGGTTTAAAAAGCGTAAAAAAAACTTTTGGACGAGGCAATTACACACAGTGTCTGGCCAAAACGAGAGGATGATATTTGAAGCGCAGGTTGCAGTAGCCGAGCCAATTCTATCTAATACAACAAATGTTTTAGTATCGATCAATATAAATGAACCGCACTCTTATTCAGCCCAACTTCGACTGTTGGTATTAATAAAAAATATGAAATAGAAATTATAAAAGAACATATGTGAGTATATTATATTTTGGTTATAGTCCCCCCCCAGGGGTTTGAAACTTAGCAGAAATATTTCTCTAGAGAGTGTGTTTATTTCAGTGATGATCGGTTTAACCGTTTGAGAAATAAATTTTTTTCTGATTAACAAATTCCCTTTATAACTAACTATATATTGTAGAAAAGAGAAACCATGCAGGTAATTTCATAGATTAATTTCAAAATCAATAGATATTATCATAAAAAGGTTAGGATAGAAAAGAACTAGAATAACCAAACTATTTTTATATTATTTTGTAGAGATAAATTGGAAAATTAGAATGATTAAATGTAATATAAATTTTTTTTTCAATGAAGGACAAATTTGATTTTAATTGTCTTCGTTAAAGGCCAGAAAATTTAAAATTTTATATTAGAACGTCAAGAATCAATAAAATATTGACTTAATTGCGCAGTGCTATATGTATAAGGAGAACTTAATTGGTATGACAAAATTTAATCCTCAAATTTGAAAAAATATTTTTACGTTTCATTAGGTCAAAATCCCGTTTATATATATATATATATATATATATATATATGTGGGTGTGTATGTATGTGAATAACTTTTATTTTGGCCTAAAACTCTAAAACTACTCATCGAAAAAGGATTAAACTTAACAATATTATTATTATAGCTCTAGGAGTTCCTAAGAAGGTATTAGAATCTGAAGCGAATCGCAGGGGCGGTAAAAAAGAGCCTACCCCTGCCCAATATTTTCCGTGCACCACGATTTTCTCAGCATCCGATGGTCCATGGATAATTATTGCAACGTTTGTTTTCTAACAATCCATTAAATGAGAAAATATTTATTCTAAAAAAACGGAAAAGAAAAAAAATTTGGATATAAAATAATAAACATGCATCATCATAGAGACAAAACTCTGAAATTTTATTTATAAACTCCATTTAGACTCCGAACTTATTTATTTATATTAATCGTTCAGAACTGAAAGCAAATCTGACCTCACCTGGGTAGGTGAGGTGAGACCTCTACCTCTGCACAAAAGGACAGGACAAACTTTTTTTTAAATTCACTTAATAAAAAGGCAATATAACCTAAAAATGTCAATAAAAATCAACATGACATGATTTGCATACTCGATAGGGCTGTAGAGCTGCCCCATCCTATATTCCCAGAGAAAAGCGATGTATATAAAGTACGGGAAAGTGTTTGAACTTCGTAACGTATTATATATCCAAATTTTTCGATTTTAATTATAATATTAGAGCTAAATATTTAAGAGTTTTTCTCCTAACCTGAACAGAAGCTTAAATTAAAGCAGAGGTGATGAATCGGTTGCCGCCTCACAAGGCGCTCGCTGATCGATGGGTGAGCCATTCAGAAATTTAAATTTAAATTTGAGTGTCAAAATATTTGATACGTACCTAACTTTTTAATATTTTAAATCAATATATTTTTATAATTACTCTTTGAGATGGATTGTATTTTCTTGCCAGATTTAAAACCGTAGTTTGGGTAAAATATTCTTGAAGAGAGAGAAAAAAACTTTTAAAGATAAACATCCTTAAAAGGTCAGATTTCACAGTTGTTGTTTGTTTATAAACACTCAACCACTACGAAGGGATTTGGAAATTTTTAATGGGTCTTAAATTGCCTCCTGAGACGTGACTCCCTTTTCCCTTCTCTCTCTCTTTTGTTCTTATGATGAAATAACCAACCAACGCAAATATCAAACATCAATCAATCTCTCTATCATTTTTCTAATATTTCCTTTTGCTCATTGTTTTGGGCATAACTTTTGTTCTTAAGCTATGCATGCAAAATTCCTCTTGTAAATGTCAATCACTTAATTCCTAATGGATACATTATGAAATGTTTTAATTAATTCCTCTGTCCGTTAAAATAGAGGTAAAGCTCTTGCTTCATGGCATTAGTCGTTTTGCTTAAATTATAATGACTAATAAATTATAAAGGAGTAAAAAGCCTTAGAAGAAAGATATTTTTTTTAAATTAAAAATACAAAAGAATAATAGGTATTGATTTTGAAAAATACTAAAAAATTAATTCGATGTCTTGTTGCATGATCCCGTAACTCCCTCTTATCTGACTTATATATATATATATATATATTGCGATACTTGAAGTATAAATCATCAAACAATTAAAAAAGACCTAATCTTATTATAAAAAAAAAATTAAAACGGAACCAAAGCAATTTTTTTAAGTCTTTTCTGCATCTCAGGGTATATTGCCTTTTAAATAAAATAAATTTATAATATAATATTTACTCACATTTCAACAATTGATGTAAATAAATTATGCTGGCAGGAGATCCTAACTCACACTCCTTGGATTTAAGTTTTTTTTTTTTTTTTAGTTTTTCCGGCATCTGAGTCCATATAGACATATACATGATATATAATATATATTGACGATACGTATTATCCAGGCATTTATTTAAATCAATTGGTATCCAATTTGATTTAAATAAATTTTTATCGGACTGTCTGGGATCCGAACCCACCCCCCTTGGCTTTTTAAGATGATCAATATTGACAATGTCAGTATCTTTAACCTTTCGGGGGGGGGGGGGGGGGTGGATTTAACTTTATTAATATTATTTTCTTGAAGGATTTTGATTGTTAGCATGATAACGATTCTATGTGAAATTGAATCTCAAATTGTTTGTGATTATTTATTTTCAGCTATGATTAATACATATACACAATAAGGTTTCTAATTTATTAAAAGTATTATTTAAGAAGAGAGAGAGAATATTGATAAATTTATTTAAAAAATATTTAAATAATGTACTAGTAGCAGTTAGCAGATTTTATTGAAATATTGCAGTGGCATCCAACGTAGGCACGCAGCTTAAATATCAAATTTTAATCACTATGTTCTTGAGATTTGTTCACATAGGGACAGAGAGACACACCGACAGAGCACTTTATGAGGTTGGAGTCAAGAGAGTTGTATTTCCGTGGAAATGTCAACATAAAATTTTTATTTTATCGTTTGCAATACTTCCTCTATAGTATATATTTAATTTATATATTAAGAGAAAGTAAAAATATTATTCTGATATTTTAAAATAATTTTTTAGCGTTCGGCATAAATGTAAGTGCACTCAGAAGCTTCCCCCTCCATCCCTCCAATGCCGAAATATAGACAATTTATATTAAAACAATTCCTTTTTTCTTTCTTTTTCTTAATAAAAAGAAGCAATTTAATTATTTTTTCTAATTTTGTTCTTCCTGTCTGGACAAGACTTTGGCTCACGTTGTCTCCTGCCCAAGGCAGTCGCCACTGCCCTCAGTGAGCCTTGAGAAGGCCTCCTGGTCACTTCGTCTCTGCGCTGCACGTCTTCGGCATCTCCCCAAATTAGCTATTGTAAGTACTTTTATTTCTCTTTTACTAAGATGAGAGAGAATTTCTTTAATTTGATAAATAGAACAACTTTATGATTTCTTTATTCATTCTTTAACTTCTCAAATGTTTATATATTGTATTGTCCACAAAAAGATTTTTGCCACATTTCAATCTTAGTCAACTTTATCTTCAAAATTTAACCTATATGTAAAATTTATAATAAAAGGATAAGAAGATAGGCTGTTGCTTCAAAAAAGCTGCCAAGGGCCGAAATGAGACGTTTCAGACAAAATTTATTCGTCCTTCCTCAGTCACTTATTGGCTTCTTCTGGTCATAAACAATGGGATAAAACAATGTATATATATATATATATATTTTATTTCTTTTACAGTGAGAGTCGTATGGTGACATGGGAGTATATTATAATATACATATATGACAACTCTTCTTCGCTTTTGGCATCCAAGGCTTCTTTCTTTTTTTTGCTGCAGTAATAAGGTTCGGAATATGGTTTTAGCGGAGTCCTCACACAACTCTTAAAATTTTTTCTAATCTTATTTATGAATGATCGGGATCCCAGTCCTACTTGGTAGAACCCTCTGAGTATGGGGCCTTGGTCTGGGACTCTTTAATAAAACTTCTAAATATTTATACAATTTACTTATTCTGAGGAAGGCTTTCATAAATGCCCGAAACGCAGTCTGCAAATTATCAAGTCAACTCATTCCATTTTCTACTCAATCATTTGCATATTCTACAAATACTATATGCCATAGCAACATTTTCTACATATTCTATTGTTTTAGAGACCCACTTCAAATTATAGGAATTGAAGGAAAAAGAAGCAGAGCATCCTATTTATGAACGCCCTTAGAGGATGTAGGCCTATCAAAACAGAGTCTACTAATAATAGTATATGACAAAGAAAATGTAATATCCTTTTTTCTTGTAATTTAAGCAAATAATTACCTTTTTTAATGAGAGGCACTTATTAAGTTTTAAAACCACTAACCCACACATTTTTAATGACATAGCTTAAAAGTATATAAAAAAGGAAAATTTTATAAAAATTTCTCTCAAGAGTCATTTGAATAATAATAGTAATGATAATAATGGCCTAGATTTTTTTATTTTGTGAGTTAAATGGTGATTACACTTGTAAACTGGAACTAATGATATGAATCAAATCTTAGCTTAAATGTCATGAATGAGGTTTTAAATTACCTCTCAAAACAACAACAGCAAGAGCAACGAGACCCGTTCTTTCATTACGACATTACATGCACATACACACTTTGTGTATCTAATTACAAATCGGATCAATAATTTAATTTCTCTTTTGTGGGAATTTATCTTAGTGAGAGGCTTAAGTTTACGAATAAATCAAGTTATCCAGAGTCTTTAATTTTTATTAAATGGTATTAAAAAAAACAAGTGGGCCCTACGAAAACTGGAATGTGCATCAACACCAACAGAGAGAACACTTAAAGCTCATCTTTATTCTTATCCTACAGGACAGTCATATTCCAAAGTGAAAGAATTTTCAAATCTGACTTTTATTTGATCAAATATATATATTTCTTTTGCAGGTTTTATCAGAGATGACCTCTGTCTTCTGTCAGCTTCTCAGAGGCAAAATAAAAGCGTAAGCGTCCTTGTTTTTTTTTTTAAGTCTTTTTCGGCATCTGAGACCATCTACACTCCGTCCTTGTTTATTTACATTAATTACGAGAAAATGTAATATAAATAAAATATTTTTGCCCAGGACGGGTAGCGAACCACTGACCTTTGATGCGTGAAGGGAGGCTTCTTCTACCTCTGCACCAAGGAACAGTGTAGCATTATAGTATGGAGTTCAGAGATAATTAAAAAATTTATTCTAAACAAAAATTCTAAACTACTTGGGTTAATTAGAATTAACTAACTTAAATAAATTTTATCACAAGTATCCTATTCTGAAATGTCGACGAGTGGACCATACCTAGAAAATAAACTTCTCAAAGGCAACTCAGAGTCACTCACTATTATAATAAACGAGACCAAATAATTTCTTATTGAAAGTATACATAATGTATAGTCATTATGGGGAATTTTCATATGTGCCGTTTTGACAAAATCCCAGGAAGCCCAAGACCGAAACGTTACCAAATTTAATAAATAAAATTACATTTCAGCCTTCTCTCCTCTCTCATCAAGATCAGGCCATCGATGGAGTGGCTCGGTGACATCTCTCTTTAAAATTAAATAAAAGTTCCAACCCCGCTAAGAGATAAGACCAAAGCAGAAGAAGAAGAACTAAACTATATTCACTTACACGAAATTAATGGTACACCTAAAACTTGTTGAAAATACAAAAAATGTTTTAACGATATTTAAAATGGAAATATTTTGTGAGATGAGAGTCATTCATTATTCGCACCTCCTGGGCTCGAACCAGGTTTTCCGCTTTCTCAGCGGACGTGCTACCTTTTCTCCAGGACGCGCAAATAATGCCCAATCAAGACAAACTCACTCATTATCTTAAACAATATAATGTCTGGTCTTTTACAGTATATAGAGCGTTGTTTAAAAATTTGAAACATAATTGTCTAACCGAGGATCGAACACGGACTCTTTGCTCACCTCCTTATCGATTGAATTGTCTATTCAGGACAGACACTTTTCATTATTTTCAATTATTTTTTCTCCTCTTCATTGAATTATTAATTTTAAAAAACTCTCCTGGTCTTATTTATTTCTTTTTTTTAATGGAATTCATTTTCTCTTCAATGAATCTAATTTTAATTTAGAGTCAATCTCATTTTTTTTTTGCGATATTTATAGCGCATTTATTTATTTAATTTTTTTATTAAATTTTCTTTGGGCTTTGCATGTTTTGATTAAATTTATTGGATTTTAAAATGAGGACTTATCTGATGGCATTTCTAAAGGAAATAAAAAAACGGGAGATATTGCTGGTGTTGATATATTAGAAAAAAATTAAATATTTCTGAAATTAATTTTCTCGACCTCGGAGGTCAGATACGATTATTCTTTTATATTATACGACTAAAAGATCTTTCCTCTGTGAACATATATTATCTAGACCTAGTTACTACCATATATCATATATATATTTTTTGATTATTATTGGGCTCTGAGATTGACTTCTACGAAGACGGAAATGTGGGTCTAAGAAATAATATCTGGCTGCCAGTCTGCATCTGCTAATCCCTCACTTATGACAAGTCTTCAAAAGCAACAGCCCTATAAACTAAAAGGTAAAGGTCTTGCTTCATGTACCAAAGGTCAAGTGGTTCACTTCCCCCCCTGTAAAAATTTATTTATATTATATTGGCAAACAATTGGTATAAATAAATAAGGACGGAGTCTAAATTGCCTCAGATGCTGAAATCGACTTAAAAAATTATCCCCCCCCCCCTTTTCTCCCGACGAGAGGTTAAAAATACTGACATTGTCAATATGATTACCTTTTTATTTAGTCTGAGGCTATATAGACTTTAAACAATTACAAATATATTTTAATTACGATAAAAATTATCCAGGCACATTTTTTTATATCAATTGGTATCGAATTGATTTAAGGCTATCATTGACAATGTCAGTATCTTTAACTTCTCGGCCACGGGGGGAAGGGGGAGTATTGGTAAACTTAAAAGCCAAGGGCTGTTGGTTTGGATTCTAGACAATCAGATGAAAATTTATTTAAATCAATTGGTGTAAATAAATATGCTTCAATAATTTATATCGTAATTTTAAAAAAAATGTGTATTGTTTCAAGACTATATGGCTTCAGTCAAAAAGATTTACAAAAATTTTTTTTTTAAATAATTATAAATATTTTTCTTGGGATAAATTAGTGGTCTCGGTTACTGATATATTACCATTAAAAAAATTATATATCGCTACAAAAATTGATTTTACAGCACATCACATTATTTTCTCTTGCCTAATTAAGTAAGAGAAAGTTGTGTAATGTGCTCTTAGTCACACTATATTTCTAGATGAATATTTATTTATATATGCGTATATGGTTTTTGATATTAAAGCGCGGAATAAAAGTAACCAAGTGGGTGGGTAGGAAACACACCTAGAGAGAGAAAGAGAGTGAGAGGGAGAAAGCTCAAGAGACCTAGTTAACGATGGAACATGGAGATATCCAATCCAGGGAAATTTATTACCCAATGGATTCATAATAAGAGAGAGAGAGAGAGGAGAGGGGGAAGATGAGATGCAAGAGGGGAGAAGGGGAGGCGAGAAAAACGATGGTTTTATATGTTATAAATGAAGAAAAAAAAAAAAAAAAACCGAAAATGTGATCAATTTTTTAAACATTTGTTGTAAACCCTTACTTTGAGGATTAGTGATTAGTAGTCAGCTGATGTTCGAGGCTGATAAAGGAAGCAGAAAGCAGATTGCATCCACAAAAAAGGAGCCCTTGGATTTTGAATGGATAATTTCATTCCCGGAAAATGTATATTCAAAGAGATTCCCAAAAATTGTGATTAATTAGGATATTTTAGTATAATCGACCATCTCTTTTTATCCGCAGGGGCGAGGCTGGATGAAAGTAGCTCAAGGGCCGTAGTTTGCCAATCTATATAATAATAATTTAATAATTATTTTCTCTTACCTATATGTGAAATATATAGTGAGAAATTATTGCGATCGCAAAAAATTGATGTCGAGATCAACAGAAATACACGTTTTGAGATAACCTGAGTTTAAAAAATGGATCTCGCAAAATGGTATGTATGTATGTGAACAAGATTTCTCAAAAACAAAAAAATATTCGAGGCTGAAATTTTATATTTAAGCCAGGTACTCTCGTCGCTTGCACCTCGCAATTTTTTAAAAAAATTACCCAAAGGCTACTAGTACTTTACTGATGTACTTTTTTTAGTTTTTTTGATTTTCTCAAAATTCACTCTAACAATTTTGATTAAAATTCATATATCGATTATTTATTAGATGATCTTTGGCATGAATTAAATCTTATCCTACCCAAAATTATTTGGGGTCTTCTTTACTGATGAGGTCTTTTGCCGTGGTTCTGGTCAACGGCAGAAGTAACCGCTTTGTTTCTTAAACTACTCCAATGGAATCAATTAAATTGGAGTTAAATTGACACTAAACGGTTTTCTAGGGGGTCTGACTCAAAAATCTGGTGTGATAGTACATATCGTCACACATTTTTATATCCCATAAATTATGCATTTAACTTTTATTAAATAATAGTTTTTTGAAATACAAACTATTGTCGACGATATTTGTAATTGTAACTATGCTGTATATCCCTTGTTTCATGTTGGTTTATTGATTGGGTGGGTTTCGATTTCCAGGGTTCAAATCCGGGGTAGAATATGATGACTAATCCGGACTAAAAGCATAATAGATAGCGTAGCATCAATAAATAATCAACAGGGCCTTAACATCTAATCTGGGGTTAAATGATATATTATTATTATTATTATTAGTGAGAGTCCGCCTTAAATAAAAAGTTTTTTTTAAGCATTCAAATACCTTTTCTTTGCTATTGTCTTTCTTTGAAAGCCTCGGAAAATATCTTTTAATTAACTGAGGGTTTGCTCCTGTCCCTTGGAGCAGAGGTAGAGGTCTCGCTTCACATTTCTAGGGACTTGGCTTGTATCCTGTACTGAGCGACAAAATTATATTGGCTACTAATTGATATAAATAAATAAGGACGGAGTCTAGATGACCTCAGTTCAAAACGAGCTTAGGCTTGAAAATATTAAACATTCTTATTGATAATTCCTCTAAAGCGAGGGCCTACCTCAAAGTTCAATAATCCCATTTATTTAACATAAAATATAAAACTTTTTTTGGAATGCAATATAATAATTGGCGCCAACGTTGACTCATTTAGACCCTAATGGTCAAAATAGTTCTAAAAAAAAGGAGACTGGAAAGATTAAAAAGGTTCCTGACCCATCTAACTTACTGAATTATGAAATTTTAAGATGGTATCTTTATCTAAGAGAATATGAACTCTAGTTGATTTCCCCGCCCTGTTATTATTATAATATATGGAAGAAGAGCTAACTGCTACTATTCCATTTATACTTATACATATAAAATTATAATAAAGAAATAATTACGTGAAGTAGACTCTCCCCTTGGGAATATCGTCAGGAGCGGCCCAGAGCAGTGTGGCCTCGATCTTATCTCGATTGTCGGCATGTGTGATGGCACTACACTCAGGAATAGGGTTGAGATTCGGGGCAGGCACCCACTGACCAATCCATTGTCCTGTGGCGACGTCCCGGGCCTGAACGAAGAATCCCCGGAACAATTCTCCCGAACCAGTCACAACCACTGAAACAACAGATTTATTATTTTCAATCAGATATCAATATTCAAAATATACTTGGAAATTTTTTTTACGAATCTCTGTATCAAAATATACTAATAACGAGGTGTCCATCTGTCTCTGATAACTAGGGGTCCTTTTAAATTTTTTCAAAAGTTTTTTTTGGTATATCATCCGGCACCAAACAAGGCCGGCCTGTCGGCCAAAGCAGAAACAAAAGGCGGACAAGCACCAGAAGAGTGAGGCGCG